>JAFVLL020027034.1:11212-53486 GCA_021397915.2 Tor tambroides | reverse complement strand
ACGTTAATACAGCTAGCCTTTCTAAATCTGTAAAGTTTGGTCAGGAACTCTGAAAATTTCGTCTTAACAAGGCGCCATCTTGGACCTCCCCCCACCATGGTAGTATTTCACCTATACAAACTTTCGATTACGACGTCGCTGTTGTGGGAGGGGCTTCATGGTCATGGGGGGGGGGGCTCCGAAAGTTTATTGTTACTGCGCTAAAATGAATAATGCTGAGTCCACACTTCAATGCAAAGTGCCAACCATTCCCCAGCTTTAGCTGAGTCTAGTCCACAGTGAAAACATTTGTCCACCTTCACGAGCGCAGCCGGTGAATATGCAGAAACAAGATCTGTGTGAAGTGACGCATGTGTAAACCACACCCTGAACACAAAGAACAAGCACAGCGCTGTTACACGCCCAACAGAGACTCAAACACCTGACGCTTCATCCGCACCAGTCCCGATGGCGGAGGAGGCAGACTTCATGCGCTCCGTGTTGCCCGTTCACGGCGCTTTTCCCTCGTCGGAAGACTCTTCTCTAGCTTTACCGCAGGAGGACAAACTCGCTCTCGCGGACACACACCGGCTGAACCGACTACAGCAACAAGTGCAGCTCACTCTCTCACGGAAAAGAAAGAAACCAAAACCGCCAGGTATGTGGAAAGAAACTGCATGAAATAAAAGCAAATATGTCAAAAGAAGCAGTGTTTTGGTTTGGAATAGAATACAGGTGTAGCCTATACATTTTTACATTGCTAGAAAAAATACGAGATGTCAGTCAAATGTTAATGCTCAGCTTTCAATGGTCCTTTGTTCTTAACTCTATCCTTTGGTTATTTTATTTTATATTTTATTTCTGTGTAAAATGCAAAATAATATTAATTCACTCCTTTATTTTTTTTTTTAAATATTCTTTACAAAAATTACTTTGGTTCTGCCATGGTATCAGTGTGATATCAAAGTGACTTTGATGTATACCACCATGGTAATGATTGATTATACGTGATTATATGACTTATATTATTGTACCGAATATTTACATAGTACTTCAAGGAACTTCAAATAATAGCTGAAGTCCAAATACAGCTATAACAATATATATATATATATATATATATATAAATTAATATAATGTAATAACTATGTAATAAATATAATAAATGTAATAACAATATTGCAAATAAACACATTTGGTTCTGTTTTGTTAGTTGAGAAATGTAAACCCTACCTTAGTTTGTCACAACTCACTCATTCAGACGTGTTTAATGGGACTGGTAAGTGATCATGAGGAATATGTTTTCCATTGTGTTGTATTGTATGCAGTCCAATTGTGTGTGTGTTTTGGGCGTTGCAGAGTCATCTCTCTCAGACAGTCTGTCCAGCTGTCATATTTCAAGTAGCTCATCGTTAGGAAGTCTGCACCTGAAGGTAAGGACAATTTTCCAGCGGGATAAATGTGTTTTTAAAGGGGTAGTTCACCCAAAAATGAAAATTATGTTGCCATATAATGAAAGTGAATGGTAACTAGAGCTTTCCAGTTCCAAAAAACAACAAAAAGCACCTTAAAAGTAACCAAAAAATAGTTTGTATGATTTATGATTTATCGTATGTATCTACATCTTCTGAAGCTGTTTGATGAGTTCGTGTCAGAAATGGACCAAAGTATAAGTTTATTTCCATACCTTTTTGGGTGAACTAATCCATTAATATCACTAACTTGATTCACTTGAGATAATGACATGCACTATACTTTGCAGCGGACATTCTCCATCAATCATGAAGCCACAAGGTTTTCACGGATGGCTGACCGATCTCAGTGGTCAAGTACAGAGCCACCTCGAATTCACAGAGGCTATGGAAGCTTTCGTTACACCTCTAAAAGGCCGGCTTTATGCTGGGGGTCCAATTCTCTCACTCTCCCCTCGGCCCCTATGGTCAACCGTTTCCATATGAACAAACAAATTTTACGTTGCGCCCATTCTGAGGTTCTGAGAAACCCGAGGTTCGCAAGCCTGTCGGTTGTCACACAGCTCCCCAGTAAACCTGTGTATGAGAACAATAACATAGATGATACAGATGACGTGTTTTTACCCAACACCCCACACAATGCTTCTGCAGAGAGAAACAGGATGGAGTTAGAGAAGCACACCCTTCAGAGGACCCTCTGCAAGCTGAGAGAGGGGGGTTTTGGTGCTCAAGAACAATCAGAGAACATGTCCTGGCAGAGCCGCATACGGAAGCCGAGCCTGGAGTTTGTTGCAGGAAGACGACCCTCCCAGCCAGGCTCACTGATCAGCATGGAGGAGCACTCAGTAAGTTTGAGGAGGATAGAAAAGCTGGAGGTCAAACAACATGCAAAGACAGCGTCGGCAAAGTAAGTCAGTAGTTTATCAATTTTACCTGTTTAATCACAGTTAAATACCCATATTGTTTGACACTGTTATTTGAGCATTTTTTTTGTTATTTTAATATTGCAGAGAAATGAATGTAGTTTGTTGTTTATGTTATATATGTGTAAATTTAAATGTATGTATTTTTTATTATTGAATACAAAAATTATGTATTTTGAGTCTATTTTAGTCATATTTTACCTAGCACTTTGTAGTCTTAAAGTATTAATTATTAATACACATTATATATATATGTATATATATATATATTAGTGCTGTCAATCGATTAAAAAAATTAACTAATCGCATGTTTTTCTGAAATTAATCACGATTAATCCCACCTAACATTAAAGTTTTTATACTTTTATATTGCAATAATTTCACATTCAGTCTTCAAATTAATTTACAAACAACATAAAGACAGTATATTTTTTAATATTTGTTTAATGGCATCTTTTTTTATGACTGAAGGCCAGTATACCAATGATTTCTCTATAAAATTGCCCGCCCCCCCCAATATTTACCTACTGACTATAGCCATTCAACATTACAGTATAACTGAGCGATATCCATTTTAACATTTATTAGACTTTTAAAAAATTACTTCTAATTTAAGTGAATTTAAAACAATCTTCACATAAATCCATTATAATAAATGTCATATTTACATGTGCCCTTCAGCAGAAATATACAGAAATTGAAGTTAACACTAAATACTAAATTAAAAATCGATGAATCCTTAAAGCTATAAAAGTTCTTTTTTCCTCTTTTTTTCTTTGTTATTTGATTAATAGACATCACAGCAGCTGTTTATTAGGTTGTTTTTGCCTGTTATTTCTTTAAGAGCTGCCGCTGCTGAACGTGACGCGGATCTGACATGCATCATATTTTCTCTCAACTCTTTTTACCCTTTCTGACACACTTCAGGTCATAAAGTCTGTATTAATGAGCTGACGAGTTGAATTGGGTGTGTTAGATGAGTGAGACAGTGCTGGGCTGGTCCAGGACAGTTTTGAAAACCATTTCATAGACATGTTCTTAAATGTTACTCATATAAAATTAGTGCTGTCAAACGATTAATTGCAATTAATCTCATCCAAAATAAAAGTTTTTGTTTACATAATATATGTGTGTGTTCAGTGTTTATTTATTATGTATATATAAATACACACACACATACAGTATATATTTTGAAAATATTTACATGTATACATTTATATATTTATATTATTATATTTTATATTATATATTTATTATATAAAGATGTTCTGCGACTGAATAAATGCACTTCTTGTCAAGAGAAAAAGTGACAGAAACAGCAGTTGTGAGTGGGGTGGCCAACCCTGGCTCCGACCCTGCGTTAATTGCGTTAAATATTTTTAATGCGTTAAACTGAAAAAATTAAGAAGCAGCCAACAATTATGTGAGAAATGGTCAGAAAGATGCAAATATTTACTAATATTGGAAAACATCTAAACAATAATACTTTTAATTTTTTTATTTTTTAAAATGTATATTTTTCTTCTTTTTTTTATGTAGTATTTATTTATTTATTTATTTATTATTTATTTTTTACTGAAGTTCTAACCAGTAAAATATTTTTGAGATAGATAAATATATATATATATATATATATATATATATATATACACACACACACACACACACACACATACACACACAACAATATAGTGCATTATTAAATGAATTATATATTATAAATACAAATTACATATATTTCAATACAAGTATTCTACAAGTATTTATATAAGTATTAGTTTATTAGTAATTATCTTGCAATAAAACATTAGCTTATACATTGCCCTATTATTATTATTATTATTATTATTATTATTATTAAATTATATACTGAATTTAAATTAAACCTAAAAATGTTTACATTTAATCTAGAGCAGGAGATAAAAGCAGGCATTTTGGCTGTCTGCCTTCATCAGTGTAACAATTCTTTGTTTCTCAATGATTATATAGAAAATGACAAAGATCAAGTGATCGTAATCAATCCACAGACTCCAGTTCAGCATCTAAAACAAATTAATGAGAACAATAACATTAGGCAAAAAATGCAGTTTATAAACATTGTACCCACAATTAAAGAAAAAAAAAAAAATATATATATATATATATATATATATATAGGTCAGGTCATGGTGAATGCATTGATTATATTATACATTAAAAATGTGGAGATGAATAAATGTAGGTATATATAATTACATTACTTATTACTTATTAATAAATAAATCATAGATAAATACATATAACTTGTCATTTTAATATACAAGTATTAGATTATTAGTAATTACCTTGAAACAAAGACATGTACAAAAATGTACAAAGGTTGATCTGAACTATTTTAGATGGAATGAACTCTGCTGTATTTCTGTTGTATGTCTGTGTGTTAAAGGAAGGGCAGACAAGCTGAATTAGAGATGACACTAAAAGAGGCTGTAAATCTGCTTGCACAAGATAACATGGAGGCACAAATCACCGCGGCTAACTTTATACAGAACCAGTGCTTTAACAGTCCAGATGCCAAGAAAAAGGTAAGTGATACTTTACTCTAAAATGACATATGCTTGTACGATCCACCCAAAAATGATAATATATCTCACACAGTCCTCACAGTCTAGCCTCAATGGTTGCGTTGATAAACACCTCGGGCAAAATGAAACGATGAGTCATAGTACGACATGGTGAGGTGGCACTCACTTAATTTAAGTGGAAAACGGGTGTGGAAGAAAGTGAGAGGAAAGTATTAGTGTGGTTTACATGTTTACAGTGCAGTCAGACAGTAAGTGATTAGGACAACAACATTTGGCAACAGTGTTTCACTGACTTTCGAGTTACGTTTCTGCTGTTCATTTTAAATAGTACTTAAACTTCACAAAAAACAAAAAGCATTCAAAGCACAATTCGTTTAAAAAGAGGTGGTGCAGTCTAGTGGTTTAAGATACGAGCTTGGCAATTCTTGAACTATCAACACTGAATCCTTGAGCAAAGGCATTTGAACATAGAAAGCTCCAAGGGGATTAAAACTAACCTGCAATTTATTCTGAATGATCGTGGTTGTGACATTACAACTGTTAGCACATGCACACACGGCCGCCCATGTTTACATAACAGTGATTCAGTGCTCAGCAACTTCGCCTGACCTTATGAAAGACGCTGTGAACTGGTATGCAGAGGTTAACCAAACATAAAAGGTCAATTACATACACTATCATTCAAAAGTTTTGGGCCAGTAAGATTTTTCTAAGTATTTTTTCTTCAGCTAGGATGGATTATTCAAATGTGACAGTATATACATTTAAATGCCACAAAATAGTTCTGTTGTATTTAGATTTAGATCTCTATTTAAACTTTATATTCATTAAAGAGTCCTGAGAGAAAAAAAATTAAGGTTTCCACAAAAATGTGACCCTGGACCACAAAACCAGTCTTAAGTCGCTGGGGTATATTTGTAGCAATAATTGTATGAGTCAAATTATCGATTTTTCTTTTATACCAAAAATCATTAAGATATTAAGTAAAGATCATGTTCCATGAAGATGTTTTGTAAATTTATTACCGTAAATATATTAAAACTTCATTTTTGATTAGTAATATGCATTGCTAAGAACTTCATCTGGACAACTTTAAAGGCGATTTTCTCAATATTTACATTTTTTTTGTACCATCAGATTCCAGATTTTCAAATAGTTGCATCTCAGCCAAATATTGTCCAATCCTAGCTTATTTATTCAGCTTTCAGATGATGTATATATCTCAATTTTGAGTTTTGTGGTCCATGGTCAAAAATATGTTTCCATAAAAACAAGTGTTTTCAGCATTGTTCAGTGTCACATAATTCTTCAGAAATCATTTGTAATATGCTGATTTGGGGTGCGTTTCCCAAAAGCATCGTTAGCCAACTATGGTCGCAAGTTCCGTCGTTACCAGCGTAGTTCAACGATTCGGTGTTTCCCGAAACCATAGTTCAAACGAATGTTCGCAATCAGCGTCACAAACTTACGTGGTTGGAACTATGGCTCTTGACCTGTGGTTAGAAGCATAGTTTCTTGTTAATAAGATATATGGGCTTAAATAAATATGCTCTTGGAGCTGGCACAAGCAAGCTAACATCCAGTACTATCTGTATCGTCAATTCTGACAATAATATATAAACACATTTTGTGTCTGCACACGCTTCCATTGTAAACGCCGTTTTGAAGAATCGCATGTGCATAAATGCACACGGGAACCCGGAGTATGGCCGTAAGAGGAACCCACTTAATGAATCAAACATCAAATAAATCACAATGACAGGGAACAAAAATAGTAAATTAGTCAGTAGGTGCCATGTTCAATACAGCAGCATTTTAGAGACCTCTAATCAGTTAAATAGCATAAGTTATTCCTCCACCACACGCGTGTGACGTCATTAACAATGGCCCTATGTTGTTGAACTAACATGGTTCAAACGACGGAGATGCGACCGTGTTCGGGAAACAGTCGTGACTGGATAGTTCGTTTCCAAAACGATGCATCGTACTATGGTGGTTAATCAGCGAGTTACCTCGTTGTTCGGGAAACGCACCCCTGGTCAAGAAACATTTCTTCTTATTATTTTTAAAGGAGCAATGGCTGCTAAATTGAAGAAATAAATTACATATTAAAATTAGTGCTGTCAAACATTAATCACGATTAATCGCATCAAAAATTTAAGTTTACATGATATATGTGTGTGTACTGTGTATATTTATTATGTATAAATAAATACACACACACATACAGCATATTGTCACGGTCACCAGTCGAGCTGCACTGCATTTCCCAGCATCCCTCTTGCCACTCACCTGCACTCCGTCATAAATCATTCACACCTGACCTCTATCAGGGAATCCTCCTCACCTGTTGCTGCCAATCAAGCTCCCTATAAGACAACACTCCATCCGTATGCTCATTGTCTGGTCTCGAGGTTGCAAGCTCTTCGTCTGTCTCGTCTCTTACCTGTTGGATCCCTGTGGCTCTGTGGATGTCTTCCTTACAGTTGATTCTCCTAAAAGGGAAAGACAAGGACTGTTAATTGAGCTTCATTGAACTCTGAGTTATTGCACTTACATTTTGATGTTGCCTTCAGTTCGTTTAATAAAGAAACTCTTACTATACTCACCCTCGTGTGCCTCTCCATCCAATGTGTGACAGAAGACCAGACCATTTCAACATACAATACAGCAGGATGACTCCATTTTGTTAGATCCTGCTGAACTGCTTTATACCGGTACTCAAGATGGCCGCCCCATCGAGGAATATGTGGAGGAGTTTATCGGATTCGCTCATCTTGTGCCCTGGAGTGACTCCGGATTGAAGACTCTTTTCTGGCTGGGGCTCGACAACAGTCTTGTTGATCAGGTACCCACAGCAGCAAACTCTTACTCCCTCGCTCAATATATTGACTGTGTGATGCTGCAGTGTGGTTCCTCCCTCACAGTTGGAGAGGTTGATGAACCCGCCATCACCACTCTGTCCTTAACTACCACACTAACGTTTGTCCACGAGTCTGTTTCAGCGTCCACCCCAGTCCATAGGTCTTCACCCGCATTCAGCCCAGAATACGTTCCAGTGTGCCCTCTAGAGTCAATTCCTGAATGTTCCCCAACTCCAGTCCCTGAAGCTAGTAATCAGTCCGTTCCTGTTCCAGAGCCCAGTAATGAATGCACCCCGCCTCAGTTTCCCACCTGGATTGCCTAGCCAAAATGGCCGTCACGCCGGAGGCCCGGGCCAAGATGGCCACCGCTCCAGAGGCTCGGTCTACCATGGTTGCCTTGTCAGAACCTATGAGCAAGATGGATTGGGTTGAGGACCAATTGTGTTGCCTGCAACAGGGTGGTTGCCCTCTGAAAAGGTATGTGGAGGAATTCTGGTGAGCTGGCCCGACGCCTCCCTATGTGCCTGTTTTCAGATGAGACTGGATAAGAACACTATTCGTTGTAGTTCTCCCATTTGTGACTTCTCTTTGTTTGAGTTAATCTCATTATGTACTTAAACGGCTCTAACTTTGAAGTAGAGGAGGTTGGAGAAGTTAAGAGCTGTTCTCATCCAGCCCCTTTTGAGAACCACTGGGCCTCACCGACTCACCCCATGCCGAGATCCTCCACATACCTGGCCAGTGGTCCCGACCACACCTGTCCTCCGGTGTTTCCCCGAGCCCGGAAGTGGGTTTCAAGCAGCACTGACCTAGGGGCTAAGGTTGCGGACCCCGCTATAACATCTGTCCGGTCAGCACTGAAATGTGCCTTCCACCCTCCGTTTCCAGCTCCCCGCACCAATCCAGTTCCAAGCCCAGAACCCGCGGCCGCCTCACTCTCAAGCCCAGAACCGCCGGCCGTCCCCCAGTTCACCCGCTGGCCACTCCCAAGTGAAGTTCGCAGACCGCCACTCCCTCAAGCCCGCTGGCTGGTCCTAAGTCAAGTTTGCGGACCGCCACTCGCTCAAGCCCGCCAGCAAGGGCCGTCGTGCGCTCAAGCCCGCCAGTCGCGGCGCACTCCAGCCCAGAGCTCGCTCCAGTGCAGGCTCCGGCCCCTGGCCGGAGTCCAGTGCCGGCTCCGGCCCCTGAGTCCGCTCCAGTGCCAGCTTCGGCCCCTGAGTCCGCTCCAGTGCCGGCTTTGGCCCTTGAGTACACTCCAGTGCCAGCTCTATGTAAGCGCAACCCAGTTCCCCTCACTCCCTCAAGCCTGCCGGCTGCTCTTAAGTCAAGTTTGCGGACCGCCACTCGCTCAAGCCCGCCAGCATGGGCCGTCGTGCGCTCAAGCCCACCAGTCGCGGCTCACTCCAGCCCAGAGCTTGCTCCAGTGCCAGCTCCATGTAAGCGCAACCCAGTTCCCGAATCCGGCCCACGGAGGGCTCCAGTTCCCATGTTCGTCCCACAGAGGGCTCCAGTTCCCGTGTTTGGCCCACGGAGGGCTCCAGTTCCCGTGTTCGGCCCACGGAGGGCTCCTGATCCCCAGCTTGGCCCAGGGAGGGCTCCTGATCTCAGTTCAGTCCAGTGAGGGCTCCTGATCCCCTGTTAAGCCAAAGGAGGGCTCCAGTTCCTCAGTTTAGCCCCGAGGAGGTTCCAGTTCTTAAGTTTATCCCCGAGAGAGTTTACCCTCGAGAGAATGCTTGCTTCTGTCCTGAAAGCCAACGCCATGGCCAGGGAGGTCGTCTGTGAACCCACTGCTTACTCTGACGCAGTCTTAGTGGTCATTGGTAATCTGTCTGTGCCCTATGTTTTAGTTACATCTGCTCCGCCCTGGTGGGCTTCAGTTCCACCCTAGTGGGCTTCAGCTTCATCTGCTCCGCCCTGGTGGGCTTCAGCTTCGTCTGCTCCACCCTGGTGGGCTCCAGTTCCACCCTAGTGGGCCTCAGCTTCATCTGCTCCGCCCTGGTGGGCTTCAGTTCCACCCTGGTGGGCTTCAGCTTCATCTGGTCCACCCTGGTGGGCTTCATTTCCACCCTTGTGGACTTCAGCTCCATCTACTCTGCCCTGGTGGGCTTCAGTTCCACTCTGGTGGGCTTCGGCTTCATCTGTTCCACCCTGGCTGGATTCCTGCTCCGTCGTCTTCCTCTGGATCTCCGTTGCATGGACTGGGCACTCCGTCCCCTCTGGTTCCTCCACTGCTCTGCCCCTCTCCAGGACGTTGTTGTTGTTGTTGTTGTTGTTGTTGTTGTTGTTGGAGCATCTGAAAGCCACTCCTTTGGGGGGGGGGGGTTACTGTCACGGTCGCCAGTCGAGCTGCACTGCATTTCCCAGCATCCCTCTTGCCACTCACCTGCACTCCATCATAAATCACTCTCACCTGACCTCTATCAGGGAATCCTCACCTGTTGCTGCCAATCAAGCTCCCTATAAGATAACACTCCATCCGTATGCTCATTGTCTGATCTCGAGGTTGCAAGCTCTTCGTCTGTCTCGTCACTTACCTGTTGGATCCCTGTGGCTTTGTGGATGTCTTCCTCCAGTTGATTCTCCTAAAAGGGAAAGACAAGGACTGTTAATTTCTCAGTTTATTGAGCTTCAATGAACTGAGTTATTGTACCTACCTTTTGACGTTGCCTTCAGTTTGTTTAATAAATAAGCTCTTACTATACTCACCCTCGTGTGCCTCTCCATCCAATGTGTGACACATATATTTTGAAAATGTACATGTATTTACATGTGTATATTTATATTCATATAATTTATATTATAAATATTTAATATATAAACATAACATATTTTTCTTAAATATATGCATGTGCGTGTATTTATATATACATAATAAATAGACAGTACACAGACATATATCATGTAAACAAAAACTTTTGGATGTGATTAATTGTGATTAATAGTTTGACAGCACTAACTAAAATGTATTAAAACAGAAAACAGTTATTGTAATGATTCGTAATATTACAGTTTTTACTGTATTTTTGATCAAACAAATTCAGCTTTCGTGAGCATAAAATATTTCATTCAAAAACATAAAATCCTAGTGACCACAAACATTTAAACACTATTATATTAAGGTAAAGGTGAAGTAGCATAAACAGGCTGTTTAATTCTAAAGGTCAGAGAGGAACAAATTTTGGTCCAAGAACCTTGACTAACAGAAGTGGAAAACAAAATTGTAGAATTTGACCTATTTAAATTGAGGTTTCTTATTTTAGCGTGTTCCATCTGTTCAGGTACTTTATCTTCAAGGCATCCCAAAGCTGCTGAAGATCATGCAGCTTGAGAGCGAGGAGCTCCAACAGGCTGCTGTCGGCGCACTCCGAAATATTGTTTTCGAAAACAATGAGAACAAAATGGAAGTCAAAGTCTGTGAGGGGCTTCCAGTGATCCTGAGACTGCTCAAGAAGAACCGGGACATCGAGACCCGAAGGCAGCTCACTGGTAAAGAATCCATTAGAGTATTTAAGCTTTGCGCCATATATATATTTCATTACGCAATCAAACTTGGCTCAACTTTAGATGATCCAGCTAAAACTCACGCCATAAGAAAACATCCAGCTCTTGAACGTCTGACCTCTAGCCTCCAACTAATGTTGCAGATGTTATTCTCTCTCCAGGGCTGCTGTGGAATCTGTCTTCTCATGACCTCTTGAAAGAGCAACTCGCTAGAGATGCGGCCCAACCTCTCACAGATAGTGTGCTGGTGCCCTGCTCAGGCATTTCTGAAGGGGAAGACCCCAAGTTGGAGCTCCTTGCTGACCCTGACATTTTCTACAACGCTACTGGCTGCCTGAGGTATTACCAAGTTAAAGAGAAAATACAACAGGTTTTAAATGAAGCAGATTTGACAAGCCAGGCCATTCTTAGTGCTACAACTTCCAAAGTTATAAATATACATTATTCTAATATACACTAGTGTTCAAACATTTGGGGACAGCAAGATTTAGTTTTTTGAAAGAAATTAATACTTGTATTCAGTAAAGCAACATTAAACACAGTTATAATATTACAAAAGATTTTTAAAAGATCACCAAATCAGCATATCAGAATGATTTGTGACCCTGGACCACAAAACCAGTCATAAGGGTCAATTTTGTGAAATTGAGATTTGTACATCATCTGAAAGCTGAATAAATAAGCTTTTGTTAAGATAGGACAGTATTTGGCTGAGATACAACTATTTGAAAATCTGGAATCTGAGGGTGCAAAAAAATCAAAATATTGAGAAAATCGCCTTTGAAGTTGTCCAAATGAAGTCCTTAGCAATGCATATTACTAATCAAAAATGACGTTTTGATATATTTACGGTAGGAAATTTACAAAATATCTTCATGGAAAATGATCTTTACCTAATATCCTAAGAATTTTTGGCATAAAAAAAAATGACCCATACAATGTATTGTTGGCTATTGCTACAAATATATCCGTGCTACTTATCACTGGTTTTGTGGTCCAGGGTCACATTTCTGAAGGATCACATGACACTGAAGACTGGTGTAATAGCTGCTGAAAAATCAGCTGTGTCATCATAGGACAATTAAAACAGAACATAGTTACTTTCAATTACAATCATATTTACTGTTTTTCTGTATTTTTTCTTTTAAAAATTTGGTGAACCTTTGTGAGCATAACTGAGCAGATATTTTTATATTGACTTATTTATTTAGAACATTGCACTTTCCATTGCATTTCTACATAAAAGGTGTTATTAAATAATACTTTTTTTTTGTTTATTTGTTTTTTTTTTAGAAATTTGAGTTCAGCTGGTCCAGATGGACGTAGAGCCATGCGAGACTGTGAGGGTCTCATTGAGTGCCTCATCTATTATATCCGTGGCAGCATTGCAGACTACAAACCTGATGATAAGGTAAAGAGCTACTCACATTAAATCCCCATCTTTATCAACAGCAACAGTAAGTCTTTAATTTGTGTCTATATAATAATTAAAGGGGTCATATCACAAGGTATCAAATTTTCCTTGATCTTTGAAGATAAAAGACCTTGATGTTCCTGTACTATGCAAATGTTTAGATTTCATAACACAAAATGTCCTCCCCAGTGGGGAAATAAAAAAAATATTCAAACTAAAACAATTCTAAAATAATTCATTCTGAATTCTCGCAACTTTGTGACACAGATGAATGCATAAACGTGACCGTCCAAATTTACGTCAACGTTACCTATTGGGTGATAAGAAACTATGCCTCTCAGCCTCCTTGTGGCAGTAAGGAGAAAGCCAGATATTATGTTTTACGTAATATTATATTGTCAAATATGATCCGGAGTGATTATTCCAACTGGTGAACAATTCATAATAATTTAATTATTAATTCTTACTTTCCAGGCCACAGAAAACTGTGTGTGCATCCTGCACAATCTTTCTTATCGATTTGATTGTGAGTTGCCTCGTGTGGATTCCCCAGTGGTACAACAGCCCAAACAAAATCACTTTACAGAAACTAGCAACCCTGGCTGTTTCATCCTCAACAGTCCCAAAAACTCTGAGGAGGTTAGTGTTACACTGTAGACTAGATGAAGAGTTTGTTGAATTGTAGGCCATCTCAGAGGTAGATGAGTTTGTTTCTTCATCAGAACAGATTTAGAGAAGTTTAGCAATGAATCACCAATGGATTTGGAGAAATTCAGCATTACTTGTTCACCAATGGATCCTCTGTAATGAATAGGTGCTGTAAGAATGAGAGTCCAAACAGTTCATAAGAAAAACATTACAATAATCCACAAGTAATTCACACTACTCCAGTCCATCAATAAGGGTCTCATGAAGTGAAATCTGCTTGTTTGAAAGAATCAAATCCATGATTTTTTGAGTCCATAATCCATAATAACACTTCCTCCAGTGAAAGAGTCCATCTCATCTGTTGTACAAAATACATATGTCTAGAACTGTTTTAGCTTATAAATGTGCTTGATCTGCGCATATTTCTCTCCTGATTAAGACGAGATGACTATAAAATATTATGGACAGAGGACTTTTAGCTGGAAGCTACGGTAAAAACTTCTTAATGATGGATTTGTTTGTCACAAACATGCAGCTTTTCGCTTCACAAGTCATTTATCGATGGACTGGAGTCGGGTGAATTACTTGTGGATTATTGTGATGTTTTTATCAGTTGTTTTGACTCTCATTCTGACGGCACCCATTCACTGGAATGGATCCATTGATGAGCAAGTGATGTAATGCTAAATTTCTACAAATTTGTACCAATGACGAAACAAACTCATCTTGGATGACTTGACAGTGAATTAATTTTAAGCTATTTTTCATTTTTGGGTGAACTATTCTTTTAAAGTCTTTTGAAATATATTGTCTTTCAAATTCGAACTAGAATGATTGATGTAATGAAAATGTGTGACTGACCAAAATTTCTAATGCAAATGTAGTGGCATCAAACACAAATTGACCTCATATGTGGCATCATATGTTGTGACTCACCTCAGGCTCAGGAAGCGGATGAAGACTATCCCTTACTCGAGGAGAACGGCAGCCCTCAGGGTGTTGAGTGGCTCTGGAGCGCCATCACCATCCGCATGTATCTCTCTCTCATTGCTGTCAGCACAAACCAGCACACAAAGGAGGCATCCATTGGAGCGCTGCAGAACCTCACAGCTTGCTCTGGAGAGGTATGATCTAGAAATGAATCTCAATAAAATAACTATGAGCAGCACTGACTTCAAATCACATTCAGGCTTATATTAATGTCTTTTATCTCCATTAGACATCCCAAGCCATCGCACACTTCATTGTGCAAAAAGAGGGAGGCCTATCTCAGGTGAAGAAGATGCTACAAGAAGGAAAGAAGGAAGAGATCAGAATATCTGTGTCACTGCTTAAAAACATCTCTCGTTACCGAGAACTGCATGCAGATATTGGTGAGCTGCCATTATATAACAATATGCACAATAACAGCACATGGCTGTGTCAGGCAGAAAGGTGAATAAACAAATGGTTTATGAACATCTCTACAGTTAAACAGGTGTTACCGGAGCTGGTTGCCATCCTGCCAAACTCTGACCAAAGCGTTGAGCAGCCTGTAGAGGTCACTGTGACGATCTGTCACATTCTCATCAGTCTGAGCCACGCATCTGTATCGAACACCTGTGCCATCATAAACCAAGGAGCGTTACCCAAGATCATCAGCATCAGCACTAAAGACAACGGGTACGGTTTCATTTTCATGTATGATGTATAATAAAACTCACAATAAAAGTCATTTATGTGACTTATTTAATTCATAGTTTTAATTCTCAACTAAATCTAGGTTTGGACCCACACGTGCGGGCCAGGCGGCTTGTATTTTACTTCATACCCTATGGAGGCATTCAGAGCTGCATAGCAGTTTCAAAAAGGTGAAATGTTTGCATCCTACTGTAATGAAGTAATAAAGGGTTATTACTTACTATTAATAACAAATAAATAAACAAGCTGTACATTCTAATCAATAGTCAAAGAAGAAGCTCAGTTAAGGGCAGCTACTCAATATATTAACAGTGTTTACAATGAAGAATTAATGCAGTTAACTGCTGGAAGACATGACAAAATTAATGAACAAAATGTAGTAGTTAGTGTACATGCACATCGATTTGTGCCACTAATGCAGTGAAGCAAATTTGTGTCACTTCACATCATTTTCTGATCTCATTATTCTGCCTGACCTTGTCCTCATCATTTATGCCTCACTCCCTCTCTCTCCCATCTATAAAAAAAGGCAAAAAGGCCAACAATTATGTGAGAAATGGACAGAAAGATGCAAAGAGTTACTAATGTTAGAAAACATGTAAACACAATATTTTTAATTTATATATTTTTAAACATGTATATGTATATATATATATATATATATATATATATATATATATATATATATATATATATATATGTGTGTGTGTGTATATATCCATAATTTAAAAGAAAACCTATAATGAAGACCTATATGGTGTTTTATGATTGTATTAATTTGCATGACTTTCCCAGGTCTGGAAATAACACTTTTAAAATTAGGGTAACTCATATATCTCAGTTCTCAAGACCATTGGAACCCTGGTTCTTCATAGGGATGAGGGAGTGTATTAAATTAAGAAATATCTTGATTTTTAGTTGTTTCAGATTATTTTAAAGCATGTTTTGTCTTATTTGAAATCATTTCAAGTCATCCTTTGGCTTCCTTGGAAGTTTGTGGCCTCCTGGTTGAGAACTACTGATCTAGAGTGCTCAAACTAATTCACATGTTTCAGATTTCGCTTTCACTACATGTATATTTACTCTTGTCATCTGTTTCTTTAATCTACGGCAGGCTGGTTACAGGAAAACCGACTTCATAAACAACAGGACAGTGAAGGCTGTGAATTCAGTTCGTGATTAATGGGATCCAGAAATCTACTGCAGTGAATTAGGCTTTTTACCTGCTTTTTTAGGAAATATTAAAAATGGTGCTAATAACATGGCTTTGGTGCATGTTTGTACATGTGCTTTGTCTTAATTTAATACTTCATAGTTTCCTGTGTGTTTTAATAGAATGATAATAGTAATGTCTGTCAATTTTTATTTATTTTTTACTGACCCTTTTAAGATTTTTACTGCCTTTAGTCTGTTTACATAGCGATATTAAAAGCATTTACATCAAAAAAAAGCTATTTATTTGTGTATTTGTTTTTATTTTGCAGTGGGTAAAGCCACTTCCAAGCCTTGTGTAGTAAAACAGTGTCTATAAGTTTTTTTTTTTTTTTTTCAAATAAACGACCATATTTCTCCAGTCACTGAGGGGTTAATGTCTGTTTGTTTAGTTACCACGGTTCTGTTTGAAAACAGCCTACTCTCAACGCTCTAGTAAACACGGTTTGTTAAAGCATAAAGCACTAATAAAAAAAACCTCAAAAGGAATTTGGCGTTATGCTTTGATACTTGTGATGATTTTTGCAATTTGAGAATCTCGCTAAAGGTTCAGGAAGTGATTTGAAGTCTTTTGAATAATAACAAATCATCATAATCCTCTGTGGGAGGGATTAAGCGATGGATCGAATTCGCTTTATGTTATCGACCGAATCAGAACGCAATCGAAACGTTCGAATAAAACTGACACATGCATTCGTCGACAATAAATTACTAATGTTTTATGCTTTGTTACTTTGTACAGTGGCTTGCTTTGTCCACAAAGCATTTTAATGTACTTTTACGTCACATCCGTAAACAAAGAAGCTCATGCGAGCTGGACTGTGTCATTATGTTACTAGGGGGTGCGCGGCAGTCCTATACATGCGATATTGTCGACATCTTTTGTTGTTTTATTATAAAACAACCGTCTCGTGCTTACTTTATGTTTGTACTGTCTCTTTCCCACAGGTACATATAAATTTCTCTTAATAGCTTTAATTCTTATACCAAAGACAAAATCTCGAAACCCCTATAGGTGCAGAATAATAGATTCTCCCAGTTTCACAAAACACTACAAGCCAAGTGATATTTTAAAGAGCCCTTTAAAGTCCTAGTGTACTAAGGAAGGAGTATCAATACATTTCATCTGCAAATCGAGGAAAAACTCGGTTGTCCACTGTTGTTTGCCAAGTCCTCACTTTCGGGGACTTGACTCAGGTAACTGTTACATAGTTTTATTCGTTTACAGTTTATATATTTCTTTGCAAGTTTAAAGAGCTGGGCAATGGTTATGTTTACATCACTGACTCACTGAATGAAATGCATTACTACAGCATTTATAATAAAACAGTGGAAAATTAAATCGAACACGTATTTCTTTGCGTTGTTCGCTTTATTAAATGTACACACGCGCGCTCACTGCCTTGTTTATTAACATTTATTTCACATACAAACCCATAAAGTTACTGTTTACTGATTCCACGTTGCTAATCTTTAAATGGGTTGGGGTTTGCATGATCTGGAAAGTCCAGTTCGGCTGCTCTTCAGCTTTGACAGTTTGCTCGTGTTTTGTCCTTGTTTGTGTGCTGAAGATAAGGTCACGTGTGCAGAGCAGCTGAGCGCAATGTGTGTGTGTGTTACAGCACCTCCTTTTAGGGCCCAGAGCAGCACGAGCTGTAACCGGTGCCAGTGGTGCTGTCATCGCTCTCTGCTAATTTAAACCTGACTGAGGATGTGCATATATGCATGGGTTTCTGTTTTTACCATGAGAACTAATGTCTAACGGAGAGGAGGTCGCAGTGTTTTTCTCCCGTGCTCAAAATAGATACTCTCTTTTGAGAGTAACAAGAATGGAAGAGCTTGAACATGTTGTTACATCATTGGTCTTTCTTTTGTAACCAGGCTCCAAATACTGGGAAGTACTGGTATCTGTGTTAATTGCTTGAGACAACTACAGCACTTTTAACAAGTTGAGGTCTACAGTTCATATAAGTGTCCTATTATGCATAGTGAAGTCGACATTATTGTTTTAGAAATTATAATAACACTAAATATAATGTAGAATAAATAAAACCAAATGTGTGTGTTTGACCAAATTATAGTGACTTTATTATTAAGGGGTGAAATGATATTAATATTTCACCCAAAAATGATCATTTATTATGAATTATTTATACTGAAACATGTTATTTTTTGTACTATTGTATATTATGATAGAATTTATTTTCCATTTTAGTTTGGTTTAGTAGTTTTCCTATGTGCTTTAGCCTTTTCTATTATTTTTTTTTATTTTTTTAACTTTACTGTATATTTACTTTAGTTTTAGTTGTAAGATGTCAGCATATTCTGTCTTTTCATCTGATATTTATATCTTATTTCATTTCAGCTTTATTTAAAGAAAACATTTTAAAAATAGTTTTAGTTATCAACAACAAAATGCTGACCCTCATGTTGTTCCAAACCAGAATAACTTCATTTTTCTTCAGTGGAACACAAAAGGAGTCTTTAAATCATTTTTTCCATACAATCAAAGTAAATAGTGACTGAGATTGTGTTCCACAGAAGTAAGGAAACGTTGGAACGACATGAGGAAATGATGACAGAATTTACATTTTAGGTTTAACTATTCTTTTAACTCTCAGAATTTGCAGAGAATCAATGCAATTTCAAATTCTTGTTGTTTTACAGTAGCACTGGGAGAAAAAATTGGTATTTCTATTGCAACAGGTTAATCCACATTAATCCACCATTAATCCACATGAGCAACAGATAAACCTGTAATTACAGGATAGTTAAATAAGCAGTTTTATCAGAGCATTAAGAATAATAGGTAGGATTAATGTCTTTCTTAGTATCTGAATGTATTTTTATTAATTAATGAAGGTCATTGTTGACTTTTTGTTACTGATGCAGACTCAACTTCCTGAAAAGACAAGCAGTTACTCTTGTTACATTAGGAAACAGGTGTGTAGTGAAGCCTATAAAGGCAAAGGGGTGTAACGAGATAGGTTTGCTTTTAAAGATCACACTGCTATCCGGCTTTATCTGTTACCCAAGAGACAGCACCGGTCAACGTCTGAATCACATTTAAAATACAATGTCTCTTTGTGGGCCACATGAATATCACTGGGCCCTTTTGTTGCCCATTTATTTTCCCTTGCCTTTGCAAGTCACTTTTCTTTGTTATGTCAACGAAGCTTTATATCCTTGTGGAATTTTCCAGCACTGAAAGTGTGCCAGCTCTAACTTTATCCTATTGTCATGTAAGTCATTGCCCCATTTCCACTAAAAGCATCAGCTTCAAGTTTGTCTCAAAAAAGCCGTCATTTTAGCCACGAAACCTTTCTCAGTACCTTTTTACTTAATTTGCAGCAGGCCCTCACGATGCCACTGAACGATGAACGTCCCACCTCCACCTCTACGGTGGCCAGCGAGGACCAGAATAGTGACACAGAGTCATCAGAAAGGTGCGACAGTTTGACCTCGTCTAGCGATGTGGACTGTTCTCGCCAGAGCTTCACCAGCGATTCGTCCAGCAAACACAACTCTCCTTCTTGTAGGTGTCCTACATTCAAATGGCAAAACAGTATTTGTATAGATTTATTTTCATTAGATTCATCACAGAAATAGTTTAGCATTTATTCTGTTAGACTATCTAAACTAATGCTATTTTAGTATTATTTATATATAATTGTAGTGTTTATTAATAGTTCGAATTAGCTTTTATTTTTATGTTTTTAGTTTATTTTAATTTTAGTTTTAGTAATTTTGTGCTTTTGTCTTTTTCATTAGTTTTAATTAATATTTTTATTGATTATTTAGCTTTAATTTATTTTTATTTCAGTTTTAGCGATTTTGTACTTCAACTTATTTTAATGCAGTATGTCTTTTTTTTTTTTTTTTTCTACCATTTATATTTTAGTTTAGTTTTTTCAATTAACCAAAAGTTGTTGTTGTTGTTGTTGTTTTTATTGTATAAATGTCTACTGGTCTTTTAACCTGAATTGCCACTGTGTCCTCAGGCAGCCCACCAAAAACCCTAACACTTGATGAGGTCATGGCCTCGGCTCGGGACCTTTCTAATCTGAGCCTGGCTCATGAGATCGTTGTCAACCGCAACTTCCACCTCGAGCCTCCGGATCTACCCCAAAATAGGTACTAAACTGTTGTTATATAATTACCATCTCCAGATCTTGGCCCCACTTGATGTTCAGTTTTCTTGGTAACTGTTCATAATTATAGAAATGGTTCAAGAACAAGTTAAGGGTGATGATTATGAAAACATACATATATATACATATACATATATATACACATATACATGCACACACACACACATATTATATATATATATTCAATATAGAACAATTGAATCCAAACCTTTTTTCCTTAAAGCCTGGAGAAGAGAGTTAAAGATATGGTGCACAAGGCCTTCTGGGACTGTCTTGAAACCGAGCTGAATGATGACCCTCCTGAGTATGATTACGCCATCAAACTTCTGGAAGAGATCAGAGATGTAAGTTACGCATTTACTTTGATACAATGATGAAAAGCAGTCTGATGGCAAATGACTTCTTAATCATTTTTGTCCTATCATCAAAGACCCTGCTGTCCTTCCTGAACCCTGGGGCCAATCGCTTGCGTACTCAGATCATGGAGGTTCTGGACATGGACCTGATCCGCCAGCAGGCTGATAACAATGCGGTTGATATCCAGGGCCTTGTGTCGTACATCATCAATACTATGGGCAAATTCTGTGCACCGGTCCGAGACGATGAAATCAAGAAGCTCAAGGAGAACTCAGGCGACTTAGTGACTCTGTTCAAGTATGTTATTAAGGTGTCTTCTTGTATAGCTTTGTAGAACTAGGTCAATTTCACTTCAGAGCTCACTGGCTGGTGTAATAACATACAAATAGTGCATCTCATTCTCAGTTAAATTTGTGCATAATCTGTGCACAGGTACGTATGTTTTCTAGAACAAATCATGAATCACCAATTACTTTCGTACTAAAAAATGTAGGAACAACTGAAACAACACATAAGTAAAAATCATATATTATGGGTGGCCTTACAACTAGTGTCATTTTAGTATTGAGATACTATTATAGTTTGTGCTAATATTTTGAATGAGATTTATATATTTATTGTTTTCATTTTAATTTTGTTTTAAGACTTAAGACAAAGTAATTTTGTTGAATATTTTATTTTATTTTATTTTTTGTCATTTTTAGTAGTTTTGGGTTTATATACAGGTATATGTTATTTTAGAACATCAAGTTAAACTACATTAAAATTAGAAATGTTGCCATAAGCTGAAATAAATAGTTTTTTTTAAATTATATTTCTATCAAAGTGTATTTCAAATAATGAATATGATTTTCTTTTTTTAATTTCATATTTATATGGTTTTAATTTTAGCTTTAGTCTTAGTTAACTATAATAAACCTGCTTATAACAATGGTATAATTACATTTTATTCATAGATAAAATATATTATTTTTATATATTTATACATAGATTAAATATATTAGAAAAAGGTTAAGAACACATGTTTGTGCATAAGCACGGGTTGTGAATTAATAATAAAAATGCTTTAATACTAACTAAGGGGCATATGGTGCACAAATCAGTAATGGTGTTGTCTTCACTAACAGCCATATTTTATGTGAAGATTCACCTGATGCAAAGTAACTGACTTGTAAATGGTCCCTTGTGTCATAACAGGGAAATCTTCCGGGTGCTGGACCTGATGAAAATGGACATGGTGAATTTTACCATCCAGAGCCTCAGGCCAGAGCTTCAGAGGCAGTCGGTAGAGTATGAGAGAGCCAAATTCCAGAGCATTCTGGAAAGAACTCCCAGTAAGTCTACAAATAAAATCATTGAAAATTATTTGAAATAAACTGATTGCATTTAAAAGGGATCAGCCATTTTCACCTCAACAAAGAACATTTTGTCATTATTGATCAACCTTTTGTCATTCCGGAACCATTTGGCTTTCTTTTTCCTGTGAAACACAAAAGATGCTTTGAAGATGTTTTGACTATTTTTGTCTATACAGTGAAAGTCAGTGGGGTCCACCACAAAATTGGACACCATTGATTTTCATTGCATGGGCAAAAAAAAAAAAAAAAAGAGAAATTTTTCAAAATATCTCCACAGAATAAATGAAGTTATACAGGTTTAGATCGACATGAGTAAATACTGACAGAATTTTCATTTAAAGGGATAGTTCAGCCAAAAGTATTTGGACCCCTTTGCACACCTGGGCAAGGTTTAACATCATTTTAATTCACCCAGGTGCTTTGGACCATACAACTAAGTGGATCAAATCTTCAATAGAAGAGGCCACTCAAGTCATGGCACCAGCAGACAAGAGCAGCGATTCTGGGCAGAGCAGCAAACCCTTACCAGGCCCCACGCTGGTGCTAAATACAGCCTACATCAAACTGCTCACCTGGGACGAGAGCAAGGGCCCATTACCTGAGGTTGGTGAACAAACACAGTTATTATCAATCATACTGAGCATTGATATCAAATTCAAAATGCATCTTTAAGAGTGCTTTATGATCTAACACTTGCAGACTGTGATGACGGATGAAGTGAGGTTGCAGGAGATGCAGCGGTCTCTTCAGCTCTATCAAGCGGTCGCGTCTGTTCTGCTGATAGTCTACAGCTCAATAGGAGGGGCCGTGTCAGGCCTGCCCGTTCTTGTCGAGAGACTTAAGAAGATGACAGCAGTGCTGCTGGAGGGCATGCATAGCACGTATGTCCGATCCCTGTCCTTCCCCTACCCTTCCCCTACACGTCACACACTTCTACATACATGCAATAATAAATGTCTCAATCTAAAAGATCTTGCCTTTTGTTTTTTTTTTTTCCTTTTTTTTGGCTTACAGAGACTTTAATCTCACTGAAGCTCTTGGAAACGTCAGTGCTCAGATCTGCTGTGAGGTCAACAAGTCTCTGGCTGAAAGAAACTTCCCAGCTCTGCCGGCTGAACTGCAGGAAACTTTAAAGGGCCAGATTTGTGACATCACCCAGGAAAACAACCCAATACGCACTCTTGTTGGTAAGGAAAAATGTAAAGGAATATGCCGTCAAATGCCGTCAGAGCTGAACTCGTAATATTGCCTTAAAGCCTGCATCATGTTTTAATGTGCCTTTTCTGTCCCACAGAGGGAAGGGTACAGCAGTACTTTAGGATGGTCCTCGCCTCTACCAACTCTCACAGGATGCCCCCTCCCGTACCGCCAGGCTTGGGTCTGATTCAGCCGGAGCTCATGGGGCTTGGGGTCAGTTTTGTCAACCTTGTCAACTTCAACAAAAAGGTTTACGGTCCTTTCTACGTGAGCATCCTGAAGAATCTACTTTTCATCGACATGCAAGCGCCAGCTCCGCAGAATGGGATCATACAGAGGCCACCCAGCAGCCCACTGGAATCCAAATAAACCAGGATGCAGCGCTTACTTGATTCGTTATCATCACCAGACATTTCACTCATGTGTTTCCAAGTGAATTATTTGATGCTTGATTTAAGGGAATCACTGCAGTACGAAGAAGACTGAAGAACAACAGTGTGCTATGGTGCTTAAAATGGGAAATTATGGATTTGGGGGTGGGGGGGTTGTGCTGTTTATTATGTCATAAAGAAACTATGTTCCTTGCCAAGTAATATTATAAACGTGGTTTTCACTTGACAGTGTTACTGCAATAGAAAAGCAGTCATTACGTACAGTATATTGACCGTGTTTAGGTGCAAGGCAGAAGCTTTTCTATATTTACAGTTGTTAATGACCTAGCCAAAATAGGCTAATATATTTACACAGATCATTTACAGACTATTGAGAATATGTTATATCCATTTAGAGATACCCGTGTTGTTTCCCATGCCCATTTTCTAGATCATAAAAAATGTTTATTGGAGCATATTGAAATCCATCATCGACAAAGTGAAATTATACTTTGTGTTTGCTACACATTATTTTGAAAGTATTGTATTACAAATATTAACTTTGTTTATACTTGAAAAAAAAGGTCTGAATTTCTTATTCTGCATAATTTGAAATGGAAGAAACTTGAAATTATATAAAGAGGGAGAATCAAGAACTCTGGGAAGATAAAATTGAACAATATTGTTAAATTAATTTTAATTTTTTTGGTCCTGGTAGTGTCATTTTATACAGTTACGACTGCATGATTATTTGTTGTCCATTTTTATCCTTTAGACATCAGCATTTGGGTTGGTTTTGTATGCTGTTTGTATATCATTGTGCTTTGGTCACAGGCATGTTTGTTTTATTACTGTTGTATTTGAAAATTAAGGCGATTCTCTTATATAATGTGTGTGCTCTTGTTATGTTAATTGTTTTATTTTAACTATTACCTAACCGTATAGATCAAGACCCTTGTTTTGCTGGTGACTATTTTTGCCGTTGTGACAAGCGAATGAATGACATCTTTGTGTGGAAAGCCATTGTTTTAACATAACAGACGTTCAGTTTTACAATTTTGCAATATATGTATTGTTTGTTTTCAAGATGTAAAAACCCTTGTAAGAACAACAAAGTATATGTAGTGTGACAAGCACTAAAAAAAAATAATAAAAGAAAGTGTGAAAACTAGCTCATATTTCTTTTAACCCCGTTTCTGCATTCATTTGACAGGATTTAAATATTCTTTCGTTACTTTTTAAAAAGTGAATTAATATCATATTTAATTAAAAATCAGTTAATATTTTACTGTATGTGGGGAAAAAATATATTAGTAGTTAAATAACAATCTGGTCTATATTTAATTTGTTGCAGCGCATTTTGTGTGCTTCATATTTAAGACTCTTATTTTGCAAGAATGCTACTTCCGGTGTGTTGATGCTGATGACATATGAAGCTAGTTGAAGGCTAACCGTGTCAAACGCAGAACCATACTAGATTTCGGGACCAGTGTCACTATTATTTAGTTTCTTTTCACCATTTCAAAGCTTTAATCATGATGCAATTCATAGTAAGTATTTACATCTGTTCGTGAGATTGTAAACGTGTGTTTATTCGCTTGCTATTTCACATTGTAGTAGCTAACAACTAAGTAACTAGCTAATCAAAGGGTCTCATTTGAGCTAAATATAAACATTTACAGCCGGATTATTTATAATATAGAAGAATGTATCTATCTGTGATATAATTTTGCTGATATTTGAGCATCTTTTGTTTTTCCAGCTTGGCTTCACTCTGGGGAACGTGGTTGGCATGTATCTAGCACAGAATTACGAGGTTATAAAAACAATATTTATTCACATATTAACTCTTGTGTCTGTCTAAAATCTTATAATAAACGAGTTCTAATAAGACTGGACTAAATCGCATTAGTCTTTAAATAGAGAACAGCTCCACTGTTTAGTGATCAATATCGGATCAATAATTTATTTATAACTTTTTCAAGGTACCCAATCTTTCAAAGAAAATCGAGGCCTTTAAGAAGGATGTGGAGGCCAAGAAGAAACCCCCAGAATAAGGGACACAAGTCACGTGTGGAAATATGGCAAATTGTAATTAACTGAAGCTGGAGGGATATTTAAGAACAAGAATATAATATAGGCTAGTATGTGTTAAAGTATAAACAAAAGAGCCCTCAAGGTGCACAGTATATTCTTAGTGTCAAATAGTGCCTCAAAATCAAAATTTTGAAAGTTTACGTGTTCTGCATTTTGCCTTGCATTCTCTCTCTCTCTCTCTCTTTTTTTTTTTTTTCCTAAATAAGGGTAAATTTGTTTACACCTGATATTTTTTTGCTGTTACATTTTGGATAATTATTCAGAAACAGCTTGCAGTGTATGCAGTTCTTAGGTTTCCTGTATTTATTGAGAAACATGTTTGCAGTGCAGATAGAAACTGCACATAATAATCAGTTATTCGAAACAAATTACTGCAATGTTTCATAAAGGCTTCTTAATATTGTGTAATAAAATTCTGAGATTATACTAATAAAATCCTTGTTTTAAGTTGTTGGTTGCCAATATTGTTATTGTATGTTATTTTCTAGTAAAATTTATGTCACACTTAAAAGTATCCAAAGATAAAGTTCTACACATTACATTTTAGTTAATTAAATATAGGTAGAACTTGAGAAGTGCAACATTCAAATTAAAACTTTACCCTTTTCATGCTATAAAAAACTTTGCTGGATAATTTGTCTAAAATACACCAGAGATTCATGGGGTTAGCATGGTGCTTAAAAAAAATAATGTGACACCAACTGATACATTATTCGTGAAAAATGCCAAAAACATGCACTTATTCTTATATGAAAGTATACATCAGATAAAAAGATTAAAGAACGGTAAAAATGTCACGAATTACATACAGACCTTTTAAAAAAAAATTGAAACAATGTAGAAATTTCCATAGGAAGACAACGTGTACGATGTTAAAAGTCTATCTATCTATCTATCTATCTATCTATCTATCGGTTAAGTGTGCTATTGTAAATATTGACCGGCAGATGGCGCGGTGGACACGGAAGTAAACAACTTTCTCGATATTCCAAACACAACGTTTGCGTTTCTGTGTACATTTATCAAGGTTATTATGGTTAAGATTATGTACGTAAACTACGACATATTACAGTAAATATATTTTTTAAATATAGTCTAATATTTACTACAGTGATTTTTACCACATCACTTGGCACGCAAAAACGCATTAAATATCTTAAAACATGCTTTAGATTTTTTTTTTTTTTTTTTTTAGCGTTGTACTTATTCAAAATAGAAATTATTCAAAATATTAAATTAATACGAGAGGCATTAGGTTTGTAGTTTTTCCGGAAGTCGAAAGTGAGTGTTTCCGGTACGCGTGGCCGCTCCTGTGACAGCTGCCGAGTGAGACAAGCCAAGATGATTTCCCTCACCGACTCCCAGAGTAAGATTAACATAACCTGTCTCACTGACAGCTCTTCCTCAGACAATGTCTAGCGCCAGTGCTTTCACCTGCAAAGCCTATTGTCTTTATTATTTCGCCTGTCTTGAGTATTTATGTGTGTGTGTGTGTGTGTGTGTGCAGCTGCGTACAGATGTCACTACACCAGTAATAAGTCTAACATTGGCAGTAATAAGTTTAATAACCAGTTATAAGTCTAACAATAAGTCATTGGCGGTGAATTACATGTCAGGAAACAGACAAAATACATATTCTGGCTTAAAAACCGCTTTAATGTTGATGGTGAACTGCACCAGACTGATTGCATGAAGACAGAACAGTCCTCTAAACATAGTTTTATGCATATGATCATCATAAATAAGAAATGATCATATTAAAAATAATATCTAACATTTATATGGTATTAAATGCAAATTATATGTATTGGTTTGATTGTATGGCTTTCCCTCTCTCAACAGAAATTGGAATGGGGCTAACAGGATTTGGTGTATTTTTTCTGTTTTTTGGGATGATCCTGTTTTTCGATAAAGCTCTCCTTGCCATAGGAAATGTGAGTGTTCTCATGTTGTCATTTATATATTTTAACAACATTTTTTGGTTATGCCTTACATATGTATATTATAACTATATGATCATTTTTAATTATACTAATCAGAAACGAATATAAACAGTGTATATATACACACACACACACACACATATATTTGATATATATATATATATATATATATAGCTTACATATAACAATATAATTTCGTTCGTATAACTTTGTTGTGAATAGTATTGTTTTGCTACACATTTCTACTTTTTCCATCATATTCATTATGCTGCTCTAGATTTTTCTGGTATTAAGTGTTCTCTCATAATAGCTAAAATACAACATTTTTATACCGTAATTTGTTATAAACTTATATTATGCGTGCGCACAGACACACATAAGCACAGATCCCTCAACCCAAAGGCAGTTTTCTATCTCTTACCTCTCTCTTGGTCTTCATTTGTCTCAGATCCTTTTTGTTGTCGGCCTGGCGTTTGTAATCGGGCTGGAGAGGACGTTCAGGTTCTTCTTTCAGAAGCACAAAATGAAAGCCACCGGCTTCTTCCTAGGAGGCGTCTTTGTAGTGCTGATCGGATGGCCCATCGTCGGAGTGATTCTAGAGTTTTATGGCTTCTTTCTTTTATTCAGGTATTTTTACAGGATTAGAAAGAAAGCTCTTATCAAGGCAAATTATGCATCTACATAACTTGTAGCTCTAAGCTGATATGTTAGAGGTTGAATGGTTTTTAACAGACCGATGCCAATACAGATCGGCTGAAGGCAGATATAGATATTATGTATGCAAATCGAGATATTAAATTACGTAATTTAATAGTAAATGAGAAAAAAGTGAAAATGAAATGAACACTTATTTTGCACAATATTAAGTAAAATTATTTAAAAAAAAAAAAAAGTACAATTATTTATGAAGTCTGAAAGGAATTGAAAGAAAAGTGAACTAACATTTCGGATCAATAATCCCAAATAATTCCTAATGATATGTCATTCCACACGCTAATGCCTTCTCTTCACGTGCAGGGGCTTCTTTCCAGTGGTCGTAGGCTTCATCAGGAGAATTCCTGTGCTGGGATACTTGCTGAATCTTCCCTTCATTAGTGGGGTAAGTTTTACCCAGCGGGGTGATGAAGAAGAGATCTTTTTCCTTCCTCTCTTCCTTTTATTTCCATATAAGGGTCCTCTAAGATTGCAGTGAATTTAACACGTCCTAACCAGGCATTATGCAATAAATGACAAATAACAAACATGAAAAGTGTAAATGAGCTGCCAAACCATTAAACAAATATGTTCTGATTGAATGTGATTGTGTTAACATTTACACCATCAGTGTGAACAGACAAATTAATAATCAATATAAACCTATTACATCATGTCTGTTTAGGACAAAGTCTTCAAATAAATTCACTTCAAAAGCTTTTGCTTGCTTTAGCAGCTATGAGACTAACATGCTTTTCCACTAAAAGTAATACAAATCAAAAGAAAACAAGTTAGATTTTTGTTCACATATGTGACCCTGGACCACAAAACCAGTCTTGCTGTCTCAATTTTTCAAAATTGAGATTTCTACATCATCTGAAAGCTGAATAAATAAGCTTTCCATTGATGTATGGTTTGTTAGGATAGGACAATATCTGGCTGAGATACAACTATTTAAAATCTGGAATCTGAGGGTGCAAAAACATCAAAATATTGAGAAAATCGCCTTTAAAGTTGTCCAAATGAAGTTCTTAGCAATGCATATTACTAATCAAAAATTAAGTTTTGATATATTTACAGTAGGAAATTTACAAAATATCTTCATGGAACATGATCTTTACTTAATGTACTAATGATTTTTAGCATAAAAGAAAAATCTATATTTTTGAACCATACAATGTATTTTTGGCTATTGCTACAAATATACCCCAGCGACTTAAGACTGGTTTTGTGGTCCAGGGTCACATATATTCAAATATTCCAATATTAAGAGCTTTGTGATGAAGTAATAGTTTTTAAAAATACCACCTTAATACAAGAGAATTCTATTCTATCTGAAATTGCATATATTATTGTTTGAAAGTTGTTGTTGTTTTTTTTTTTAAGAAATAGTTTTTTTTTCAGTAAGGATGCATTAATCAAAAGTGGCATTAAAGACATTTATAATATTACAATATCCTGAAATTGTCAAATGTAATATTTTTGCGAAACATTCTCATATTTTACAATGTATTTAAAAAAGAAAATGGGTATTTTAAATTGTAATAATCTTTCACAGGATTACTGTTTTCTTGTATTTTTGATCAAATAAATGCTGCCTTGGTGAGCATAAGAGACTACTTTCAAAAAACTTTTTTTTTTTTTTAATTTTACCGACCCCAAACTTTTGAATGGTAGTATATCAATCAACTACATAACCCGAACTGATGATACCACTCAACTAGTGCCTAACACACATTTGTTTTCATCCCATGAGTGTCTTTCAACGTCTGTTTGTTGTTCTTTTAATGCCTTCCTAAGGCTGAGCGGACAGTCAGCCATCTTGGTCAGTCACTGCTAATTGTGTCTTGCATGCGAACATGAATCATGCTGTCCTGTGTGCACTGAGTATTTTAAGTGATAAACGTGTCATGAATCAAAATTGTGATTTTATATCTATCTATTTTTTTTTTTTTTTTAAGTGTCCTAATCCTTCCATACCTCTTTTTGTTTCTCCAGTATGTGGACAAAATGAGTGAAAGCAACAACATGGTTTAAAAGACTCTTTTTTTTTTACCACTTATTTATGATGGATTTTCTAAAGCTTTACTTTAAAAGAGCCATGAAAAGAATAGAGGTCGTATTACAGAAGCTTTACATTCTGAGTGATATTTACGTCAGCGAAAAGCAAACTGTGCAGCGTGGAAAACAAGCCACTCCTTCGTCTGCCGGCCAAAGCAAAGCTGAGTCAACATCCAGCATCACTGCATCCCTGAACAACTGTGCCCGACTTCATAAATGCAAACTTCATCAAGAAGTTACTGGAGATCCTTCCATGAGGAACTTTGTTTGAATGTGTAGAAGCGACTTCTGGAAGTCTGTATTCTGTTACAACAATGGCCTTGTTACACGGTTGTGTCTATAATTGTATTTTAAAGAGGGAGGAGAGCTGGTCTAATTTCTTGGGTTTGTTTTTTTTTCCCCCAATCACACCTGCTGAAACTGTGTGATATTTATACTTTATTGTAAAATTAAATTGTTACTAATCAGACTGGCATATAGAGATCTTGTTATTATTATTATTATTATTATTATTAACTTTTTTTTTTCTCTGTCTTCAAAAATGGTGGGATTTCAGAATGGTTCGGCGGCCACAAATTTTTGTAAATATAAATTTAAAAACTTGAAAAGGTCAGTGTCTTTATTCTTATTGCTTTATTAGTTATTGACACACCATTTGGGGTTCCCAAAAGGGGCTTTAAAAATATTTTGTTATTAATAGTGCTGTCAAACGATTAATCGTGATTAATCAAATCCAAAATAAAAGTTTTTGCTGACATAATATATATGTGTGTGTACTGTGTATGTTTATTAGGTATATATAAACAAACACACATGCATGTATATATTTAAGAAAAATAAGTTATGTTTATATTTTAAATATATTTATATATAATATAAATCATATGAATATAAATATATACATGTAAATATTTTCAAAATATATACTGTATGTGTGTGTATTTATACATAAATATACACAGTACACACATTATGTAAACAAAAACTTGTATTTTGGATGCGATTAATCGCGATTAATCGTTTGACAAAATAAAAGGTTTGTTTACATAATATATGTGTGTGTACTGTGTATTTTTGACAGCACTAAAAATAAAATGATATTATTAATTTAATATATAATATATTTATATAAATGTATATACAAATAATTGATTATTATGATTACGTTTTTATTTTTTTATGGTTCTTGTTGATAAAATTGTCATATTAATTTTTATTAATATTAATATATTTTTTCTCTTGTGACCTAAAGAATGATAAATGGTGCCTCAAGTATATTGAGGAATGAGACAGACTTGTTTTCTTCTGTCTAGTTTTTAATCTGGGAAGATTTGTTGTTTTGTAATCTATTTCAGTGACCATGCACATTTAGGGTGTATGCTTTTTATCAATTATTATTCCCTTCTAGAAGAGACATAAATTGCAAGTAATTTGTAGGCAGAGCCCAGCAGATATATATATATGTAGTGTCAGCAGGGAAACCCCATCAGCCGCTCACTGTTCATTCATAAAAAACGATTAGCTGGTGTATTTGAGACGCTTCATTGCTGAAGGTGTAAACATATCAATACTTTCCACCCTCTTCTTTTCATTAGTTAGCTATTAAAAGTGCACACGAATGGAAACTTCCCTTCAGCAGCTCTAAAAAGCATCCTAGCTTACAGATGTAAGTGTAACCAGCCCTGCAATCGTGTCTTCAAACGTCATAGCAGTAAAGTAGCCTTATTATTTTTCAAGGAAGGGTTAACTAATCGTTCTGAAAGGTTCGTGGTCCGGCCCCGTTGTGAATCAATGGGACTTGACCTATAGCTGAGGACTAATTCATTCAACATTCCCCCACCCTGATGATTATAAATATCAAGGACAGGACTTCACAGTCTTCACTTTTGATTTTGCCTCTGAGACTCAACAGCTGAAGAGAAACGTCTGACACTATGAAAGTAAGTCCACATTCGTGCTTAAATTTGTCTCGTTTAGAAATTAACTTCTAAATAGACAGAATAATAAAAAGATAGAAGCTAATGTGAATACCTGGAATTTAGTTATTTCAATGTTGTATTGATACTTTTGTGCATAACCAACTATATGTGCATATAACTATATATATAATATATAGTGGTATACAAGGCTGATTACAATGTTCTTGATAAATTATATGATATATTTTAACACGACTTCACCCTTTCAGGATTTAAGGACTCTTGCAGCTTACGCACTTGCGCTTTTACTTCTGGCAACATTTGTGTCCCATTCCTGGAGTGCGCCCAAGGTATGATATAATATTATTTATTTAAATAGTTACTATTTTAAGTATTATAATACTATTTTTAATTGAAAATTTATTTTATAAACATTTTTTATTTTTATACATAAATATTAAAAATAAATATTATAAAAATTACATTTTTATAATAAAAAAATAACTTCTACATGAAAGTGCAAATTATGTCATTTTTATTAACATTTTCACTATTTTAATTTTAAAATTGTAATTATTAGCTATTTATTTTATTATTATTTTTAATTATGTTCTACATAAAACAGTGCAAATAATCCTCTTTTTTTTTGTTTTAATTAAAGGGCAGTTTTCAACGTCGGAATTGGACGCCCCAAGCCATGTTATATCTGAAGGGCACACGTATGTTTCTGCTGTTTTTGAATGATATTTGTGTTTAAAACTGCATGTACAATTACTTTTGTTCTGTGAGATTTTGAATGAACTTTTATTGTTTATAATAGAAGGACGGCGCTTTGTGTCAGAAGACAGAAATGAAGGGGACTTGTACGACACAATACGCTTAGGTATGATTAATTATTTAAAAATCTCACAGTTATTGACTTGATTTATGCTTGCTGAGACTTTAAATTGGTAATAATACAACTTTTTTAATACTAAGAAAGTGTAATAATTGTAAGCTTGTAAATAAATATTAGTATTAATATGTAAACTGTCCTTCTCCACAGAGTCACGCAGCCAAAACACAGAAAACCTGAGAATCTCTAAAGCGGCTGCATTTCTCTTAAATGTTCTCCAGCAAGCCAGAGACGAGGGTGAGGCTTACTAAAACCAGCTAAAAGAGCACCGACAACTCACTCTTTCATCTGAATACTTCCAGTTTTGTGAGCCATGTGGAATTTAATGTTTTCAAGTTCATCCTCCGCTATAGTGATGCCCGTATTTGACATCTCTGAAGGTTCATCACTCACTGTTCAACACTATTACAGCTAGATTTGAGTAATGTAGAGTTCTGTGTGTCTCCAGATTGTTTGTATGATTCCACTTGGACTGATCATTGAAATAACAAAGACTGATAGGAAGGTTTTTTTTTTTTTTAATTTCTTTATTTCTTTTAGGCGAAATAATGGGTTGTTTTTTCAAGACATCATCTTGGAAAAGAGACTATTTATGACGATTGAAATTATGTGTAATATAAAATTAACTGTACAGATTTTTTGCCCTTTTCATTTTCTCATGTTAAATCAACATGTGAATTGACTGGTCTGTAAAATACATATTTGCGAATGTGTGAACATTTTCTCAATTAATTAAACTGAATTTGCACTGATAACCACTGCTGTGAGTGTGACTTTTTAATAAAAACACGGATGGGATTTTTTTTGTGGTTGAACTTTGCTTATCTTATATATATATATATATATATATATATATATATATATATATATATATATATATATATATATATATATATATAGTGCCTTGCTAAAGTATTCATCCCCTTCATTGTTTTTCACGTTATGTTGCAGCCTTATGTTAAACTGCTTTAAATTACTTTTTTCCCCACATCAATCTACACTCCATACACCGTAATGACAAAGCAAAAACAGAAATGTCACAACTTTGTAAATTTATTGCAAATAAAAAAACTGAAATAAGAACATGGCATAAGTATTCATACCCTTAACTCAGTACTTAGCTGAAGCACCTTTACAGCCTCAAGTCTTTTTGGGTATGGTGCGACAAGCTTTGCACATCACCACACTTTACTTTTGGGATGGTACTCTGCAGGTTTCCTTCAAACATGATGCTTGGAATTGAGGTTCATAAGACCAGAGAATCTTGTTTCTCACAATCTGAGAGTTTTTTAGGTGCTTTGTTGCAAATTCCAAGTGGGTTTTCATGCATCTTCACTGAGGAGAGGACTGAGTCTTGCCACACCGCCATAAAGCCCAGATCGGTGGAGTGTTGCAGTGATGTTTGTCCTTCTGTAAGTTTCTCCCATTTGTATATATGATCATGGAGCTCAACTAGAAGGAGCATCAGCTTCTTGGTCACCACTCTAACCAAGGCCCTTCTGGATCAGTTGCTGAGTTTGGCCAGAAGGCCAGCTCTAGGAAGAATCCTAGCTGTTCCAAACATCTTCCATTATGGATAATGGAGGCTATATGCTTCTGTGAACCTTCAATGCAGCAGAATTTTTTTGATCTCATCCCCAGAGCTGTGCCTTGACACAATCCTGTCTCTGAGCTCTACAGGCAGTTCTTATGACCTCAAGGCTTGGTTTTTGCTCTGATATGCATTTTCAGCCGTTAGACCTTTTGTTAAGACATGGGTGCCTTTCTAAATCATACCCATTCAATTGAATTTGCCACAGGTTAACTTCACTTTAAGTGTAGTAACATCTACTAGCAATATGAATGCTTCTGAGCTAAATTTCAATTGTCCAAGATAAGGGTATGAATACTTATGCAATGGAACCATTTAAGTTTTTTATTTTTAATAAATTTGCAAAGATGTTAAAAACATGTTTTTTGCTTTGCCATTATGGTGTATAGAGTGTAGAATGATGTGGAAAAAAGTAATTTAAAGCAGTTTAACATAAGGCAGCAACATAAACCATGAAAAAAATGGAAGGGGTTTGAATACTTTCGCAAGGCACCGTATGTACGTAAAGGTGCCTTTTTCCACATTAGCACAAATTATTATAGCCTCATATGGCACCAATATGCCAAATTTGGTTTAAAACACTAAAAGGATGTGTGTTTGGAACCAAATTTCTCTCCAAAAGAGACTTGCATTTTTTAATGAATACAATCTCTTTCATAAGTTGTCAGTATCGTAGTATGATTTAAAAGTTGAACTGAAGAATTAACATTAATTTTTCTGTCTTGGTATTTGATTGGTCCCACTTTTGCTTTAATGACAGCAGCATTTGAGTTGCATGAACTCTGCAAGTTCATTCTCCAGCATGATTTGAGATGCTTAAGAGCATCCTGAGCTTCAATGGAAGCAAGAATCATAAATAAAAATGAGTTCACATGGTTCCATTTTCATTAGTTACAATCTTAAATGGGTTATCTAACCCCAGATTCTCAATGTGATTGAACACCACTATGTTAAAAATATCTTCCCATTCACACTTGGGTGATATTTTATCAATAATCCATTCAAAAGCTGTAGTCAGACAAATGTAGCACATTTTCAAAGGGCAGGGGGTGTAAATATGTCCTAGAGTCTGAACTACTGGAGCAGGAGGGTGCAGATCTTAATTCCCATTTTCCAGTGGTTGATTGCTCTTACCCTCAGGCTCTGCACCCAGAGTGAACGGTGCCTTGATGTTCTGCCTGTCCCTTTCTGCTTCCTCCTCTTCGTCATAGGTGTCGTCATCTTCCTCATCGCTGTGGTGAGGGGTGGAGTGGAGGGAAGCCGATGGGGATGGAGGGACGGAAGCGGGTCTGGGGTAACGGAAGCCTTGTGTCTGTGGAATCAAAAAGTTTTGGTTACTCCTACAGATTCTGAATTAATGGTGATCAAAAGTTGTTGAAAATGAGTCAATTACATTACAGACTTGTTTATTCGTTTAATTGACATATACGCCAGATTTATCTGTCACTTTAATTTTGTGTGTGTGTGTAGTCTTAGTAAAGCATATGTGTAGATCATCTGTGGGTGAGTCTATGGGGATCACCAGAGTTCGAATGGAGATCGTCATTTTCCTGTGCAGGTAAATGTTATCCTGTCAATTAAACTCAAGAATGAAGCTCAACAACAGTTCATCCTCATCACTGGAGTATTAGACGTCACACATACATTCAATAACACTCGGAATAGCACGAGATGAGGTGGAACACAATGGATATGAAGTGTTTGCGCCACATCGTCATTAACTTGTGATGCTGACAATATTCATAGACATTACAGATCTTGAAATCAATGTCATATAAACTTATCTTTCAGAGCAAGGTGTATTTGAGTAATTTTTTATAAGTTAGTTTATTTCTTATGTATAACAACAACAACGCAACTCAAAAAGCCTCAGGATGATTTTTTTTTTTACTTTGCCATTCATGGCTGCTTAGAGCCTCAAGAAATAATAAAATCAAATCCACGATGCCCCAAGTACACAACATATAAGTCCTTGACATGCATGGAACAAACATGAAAAAAATTAAAATAAAATAAATCCTCCAAATGTCATATTAGGGGCTCTGTATGGACCTGATTTGATCAAAAATACAGTTAAAGCAATTTATTACATTATTTATAAATTTAATTATTAATTTATTACAATTTTAAATGTACTACAATTTAAAATAACCATTTTGTTTTAATGTACTTAAAATGTAATTTATTCCTATGATGGTAAAGCTAAATTTTCAGCATCATAACTCCAGTCTTCAGTGTCACATGATCCTTCAGAAATCATTCTAATATGCTGATGTGCTTATTATATATATTATTATTATCAACAGTTGTGATGCATAATTTATTTTTCATGATTCTTTCTTCATGATGAATAGAAAGTAGTGTATTTTATATAATGTCCTTGCCCTTTAGGGTCATGAAACTAAGCACTTAACTGGAGTGCAGGAGTCCATAATGCTCTCTTTGACAGTGATAGAAGGACATGATAGGGCATTAATGTGCGTCTGAGAGAGTGAGAGTGTTAGCAGGGCTCACCGGTGCGATGTTAAGGTGGTCCATTTTGAATTTACCAGGGAAGGATCTGCTGAGGGCCAGATGTCGGGCATGCATGTAGAACTAAGCAGAGACACCATATTAACCAATGGAATAAAGTGAATCAGACCGGAATGACCAGCTGAGATGATACTCACCCGTCCGAGGTATCTCCAGTCCAGCAGGTCAGAGAGTCTTTCTGTGCGGTTGCGCTGGATTATTCGCTGTCTACGCGACTGCTGGCAGAATGAAAACATGAACTGAGTCAGCTGGTTACACGACTCGTCTGCAGAACGGAACCGCCGGTCCACAATGTAGATTCCTACAACACATATGCAGATACAACAGCATAACTAGCTGTACCAGAATTCAGTGTGTTATATCAAATATGAAGTGTATTGATAACTAAATAAAAGACTAAGCTGTGCAGCTAGTTTTGGAAAGCAGTGACTTATTCACTCACCATATTCAGAGGGGTCAGATACATGTTCCTCCATGAAACAGCCAAACCCAGACAGATTGGTGGTCACGCTGGGGATGCCCATGACGGTACACTCTCCTGAACACATTACATTACAGAAGATGAGAGTCATATAATGCAATATTTGGTGCAAAAAATGATATCATTATATGAGATCAGAGATCCCATGCAGTGTAAAATAACATGATGTTATTTTAGTTCTAGACTAAATGTGGACATGCATTAATTCATCTCACTTGCAAAAAACAGATTCAGTATTCCTCGATCTAAAAACAATAAAATGCGAAACTCAGAATAATTAAATATTTTAAATAACACAAATATGCTTTATGTATTTAATCCCATTTTATTAACCAATGTCTTTGCTGCTGACCATCGATGATCCAATTCAACTATGAGCAAAAATTACTGAAGATACACTAACATTTATGCTTCATTTTTTTTTATTGCCGAAGAGTGTTCAACTTTCTTCTCCTGCATTCAACTGTATAGATGTGAATATACTTTTCTTTCAGCCTGAGGCTTATTCATTTCATATTTGGTGTGAAAGGGCTTTTACGTTTGCCAAAAATAGAACCTTTTATATTAAAGCAAACAAGCAAGCCCAGCACAGATTTAAAAAGTAGTACAAAAGTAACACATTACTTTCCATAAAAAGCAACTAAGTAACGTAAGTAGTTACTTTTTAGGGAGTACTTTTACAATATAAAAGTAACTTTCCCCAACACTGATCCCATGTATAAAAAAGTCTACACTTTAAATAACCTTTATGTATGAAATACAATATATACACAAAAGGACAAAATCATATTAAGCGTGGTAATTTGTGTGGTAATTTTATTCTTTATTTTTTCCCTCCCAAAAACCTTTGAAAATGGACCCATATTAATAAATAATCAAATCAAGCTCAAATGTGCCTTGAAACGTAAGATGTTGAATGTAAGAATATGTTAGCTAATAAAATGGAAGTGAAAGTGTGTGTGTGTTCTGTGTGAAACCTGGAGTGTAGCCCCATGGTTCATAGTAGGATGGAAACACTCCCAGATGGCAGCCACGCACAAACTCCTCATAGTCCATGGGCAGCAAGGGGCTGGTAGACGACAGGAACTCGGGATGGAACACAATCTGGATTAAAAACAATGAACACATTCATAATTAATCATGAGAAATAATAAAAAAATTTAAATGATTTTAAAAAAAATGTAAAAATTAAACTTTTTTTTTTTGCATAATAGTGTCGCAGAAAAAGGACGCCCACCCCTGGGTCAACAGTACCACATGCTTGCATTGTGGTACTCTCCTGAACACATGGCGAAGACTGACACAGACGAGAAGAAATTGATGAATAAATTTGTTATTTTTGTTTTCTTTGCAAACAAAAAGTATTCTCGTAGCTTCATAAAATTAAGGATGAACCACTGATGTCACACGGACTTGTTTTAACAATGTCCTTACTACCTTTCTGGGCCTTGAACGTGTCAGTTGTGTTGTTGTCTATGCAGGGTCAGAAAGCTCTCGGATTTCATCAAAAATATCTTAATTTGTGTTCTGAAGATGAACGAGGGTCTTACGGGTTTGGAACGTCATGAGGGTGAGTAATTAATGACACAATTTTCATTTTTGGATGAACTATCCCTTTAATATTGAGCCCTACATTTTAGCTGCGTTTAATTAAAGTCTACTGCACAAGACACAGATAACTGTACACCTTCACTCTGTCATTGCGTCCATTGAAGAGGCCGATACGGCGGATGTTGCTCAGGATCGGGTCTGTGGAGTCATCCAGCATGTTGTGAGTTGTTACTGGAGGAAGAGAGTGTCTCTATGGAGAACAAATGCATGGATGCAGCTACATGTGAGTATATTTGAAAGGAAGTGTATTGAAAATAAAAAAAAAATTCATAAGCAGTCATTAAATAAAAATCAGAATGTTTTTCCATTCCATTTATTTTCAATAATAATAATAATAATTATTATTATTATTTTAAAAAATCGTAATGGCTGCCTGCTCTGCTTCTGTGTTTCTACTTGCACCATTTTACTGCTTTCTATACATTATTTTTGCTATTAAATTCCAGAGACTGGGTCACTCACAGGAAAAGAGTAAATGGACTTTAACTCTCCAGAAATATTAGACTCATTTCTTACTCTCATTCCTTCTTATAAACAAACACCAGCGCTAACAGATCAATATCTCTCCCCGAAATATTGATACCCAGATAAATCTAACCAGAGTGGCTGTATATTGACTGGCTGCTCATAATACTGCCATTAAAACACTGTAGAATAAATCTCAGTAACACATTCAATCGATCGACTGCAGACAGTCAGGACACGTGGTTAAATACGTCACTAAGCTCTGTAACAAGTAATCCAGCAGAGTGATGCAGGGGATTCCACCACAGATTTACAGAGGTGTAATATGTCGATATTCACTATAACCTAAGTCTGATCTTTGATTAGAGTCCATTCATAAAAAAACATGCTGGGGAGGATGAATGAAAGAAACCCCCCAAGAACGCTTATTCATTAGTTCTGAGATGTCCATCTTTAGACCCATATCCTAGTTTGCCCTAAAACACAACGATTAAGTGATGAGGTCAAAAAGGGGAGGAAATAATAACTAGACTTTAATTTACACATTAAATAAAAACTAGTGAGTATGTTAAGTTTAGTACATAAGAAATAAGGTACAGTATTATCCTATAGGGATTTATTTTGTGATAATGACCTGCTGACTGTTCGTTATCTTTCTTGTTTCATAGCTAATTATCAAATAAATAATTGGACATGATATATTGGTTAGAACTTAAATTAGTTTAGCATGTGAGAAGAGAGCATGGTGTAATGCAAATATATGAAAATAGAAGATTGGCTGCCATGCACAATTGTCAATATCCAATTTAGTGTTCATTACAAAAATAATAATAATAATAATAATAATGTATTAATTCAAAAATACAAATATGACAAAAAGACTTAAAGAAATCTTAATTTGCTTAAAAATGTAGTTTAATGTAACCACTATTAAATAAATTAAATCAATTCTAAACGGCGTTTAAGACTGCATTTTTATTTTTTAATTGCTTTGAACAGTTCCATAGTTCACACAACACATATTTAACCAGTTTTAAATATGTCTATCAATTTGAAAAGTGTTTTTTTTTCTATTTTTCTGTTTTAAAGTAATAAATTGAAAATTGTATCTTTTTTATTTGTGGCACTCTTAGTCATCCATAACCAATGACTAAATATAGGAAAACAAATAATATTTTTACTTAAAAAATATATGTATTTTTTGCCTTTTCAGTTATCATCTCTGTTAACATCAGTGCAAGATTTTCCGAATTAAAATAAATGTCTTTTAAAAAAATCAAACGCGCACACACACACACACACACACACTTGCAATACACTTGCTATTTATGTAGTGAACATGAGCGTTATACCATAATTAAACTAAACATGCCTTTTTAATACAAAACTGGATAATTATTTGCAGAAGTGTACTCTAAACATTTTTAAATTATTTTCCTATTTGATACTGTTAAGCTGCTTTGACACAATCAATACAGTTAACGATACAGTTAAAAGCGCTACATAAATAAAGGTGACTTGATTAAATGTGGCCTCTTGTGTTGTAAGAATTTTGTAACACTTTGTCTGACCTGTGTTGCATAAATGGCCCTCTTCATGATTGTGAAGTCATCTCTGTCCAGGATATTGCTCATGTCTGGGATCTCACCCCTGTGAACAAGTAGAGCTTCATTAGAGGAGATCCTATCTGAAATGACCCATTGACATCACACAATGTCAATATGAATAATCTGACAACTCCCTGGGGAAGTGTGGTGTTACTCTCATCAACACCTGGATAACGCTGTGAAATATCAACACTTGAAGGTTACACAGCCACTCCAGTTTCTGATGTCAGATGTTCATACTTCCTGATAATTAGCATATACTGACAACATTTACTGTCACATCTACTTGAGCCCTGTTATTACAGCTCTGTATGAGGAAATCACCAACCTTAACAAGCTCTCGTAAAGCCTTTTTCCAAACTTTTCCTTCGCTGACTGAGCGGTGTCCCTGAGAGATAGACGAAAGATATATTTGAGTCTTACACACTAAAGCCATCTAAAAATAAGAGGCATTTCTGGAACAAGGCTTCCTTTCATTGCCTAAGAAATAATATTAATATAGCTTGGGAAAGCTGATTCAGTATCAGGGCTCTACAAGTATTATAAGCTACAAGAAATAGAGACTAGCAAGATCCAAAGTGAACATTCACAAGTAAAAATACACTGAACAAAATTATAAACGCAACACTTTTGTTTTTGCCCCCATTTTTCATGAGCTGAACTCAAAGATCTAAGACTTTTTCTATGT
>JAFVLL020027034.1:0-11112 GCA_021397915.2 Tor tambroides | reverse complement strand
TGCTGTCTAATCAGCATCTTGATATGCCACACCTGTGAGGTGGATGGATTATCTCGGCAAAGGAGAAGTGCTCACTTACACAGATTTAGACAGATCTGTGAACAATATTTGAGAGAAATGGGCCTTTTGTGTACATAGAAAAAGTCTTAGATCTTTGAGTTCAGCTCATGAAAAATGGGGGCAAAAACAAAAGTGTTGCGTTTATAATTTTGTTCAGTGTAAATAAGTAAAAAGTGGAAGTAATTAATAAATTTTATATAAATGTATAATATTTATACATCATTTTATATAGAACTATAATATATAATATTATTTCATTAATACCCTGAAACTGGTCAAAGGTTATACACTCAAGCAGTTACGCACCACAGCTGCTTGCGTACAGCCTGTCCTTTAAGAGACTCCACGTTGAAGTTGTTGGTTTTGGCAGGCATGATGAAAAACACAACCACTGTAACATCATTCTTATGAACCTGTCAGTCAGCATGAGCACAAACACACAATCAGAAATGAACATTTTTTGCTTTGACTGGTACTAGATTATTACATTTTGTGAAGAAACTATAAGTGTTTTCTAAAGTCCAGCAGTGACTGTTCATACTGTACCCTTAGCAAGTAGTTTAATCTGGACAGAGATTCAAGAAACAGGTCTGCTCCTTTATTAGAAAACTCGTATCGTCCTGCGATGAAAAAGAATAAGGTCTTTTCCAGATTGAAGTCCAGATGACTGCCAATGAAGAGAGACTTTTTAAAAAAATTATAACAAGTAAAAAAAATGTTTAAATTGCACAAGTGTGTGCTATTGTGCAGTCAGAAAAGATCTCTAACCCGTAGAAGTGGCCCCTAACAAACTCCTGGATCTTGGCTTTGTTCATGGAGTGCAGGTTCTGGAACTCATGCATGGCTGAGAACTTCCTAACATTCAGGCCATTTGGGGTGACGACATCTGCAAGGACCATAGATGCAAACATGATCTTTTCAACATAATATATTTAGAAGCCAATAAGAGCAGATGCTTTGCAATGCAGGGGATACCAGGTTGTCTATGGAGCATATGATTGGCCTCCACAGCTGTGATCTGGGACACGGTGGTGAAGACATGTGCACAGTGTACCGCTGCTCTCTCCAAACAATACCGATGGTAGATCTGTCTCTCCCCTGCCTCTTGGTCTATATTAAACTGCAGGAAATGGATAATTAAATTAAACTGCATGAAATGGAGATGGAATGAAATGAGATGGAAATTACCAGTTTAGAAAGGGAAGACTATGGACTAATGTTATGCAGAGTCCAAAATTCATTTTTGCAACCTTTGCTGAAATAAGAATTTACAAATCAAAAGTCTCAGAGCTTTCCCCTCATCAGCAGGCGAAGGAAGTCTCTGTGGGCCCAAAAGGCAATCGCATCAGCCAGTAACTCATAAGATGCTGTCAATTATTCTTCAATCAACCCCTGCAACCTTCAGGCATGATGACCTTTATGCTCCCTACACCAGGCCCAATTATCACTGCATGCACTCACACCTGCTCAGTTCCACCTCTAATAAGTGTTCACTACACTAACCAACTTGACTGATTTCTGTGGGACACACTTTAAATAGCAGAAAATGTGAGGGATGTTGTATTGTATGTCTTATGTCTTTTGAATTGTTATATTTTGTAACATGTTTTTTTTTCCTTTTTTTCCTAAATCAATTTTAAGCCAAATAAGTCAATACATGCATATATTTTTTTAATTTTAAAAATTATGTATTTTTAAAAATAATTTTAGCCAGGGGGTGCAGGATGTCTTAAAGTTATACTTAGTTGATTAATATAATAATTAAATCATATTATATTATAAGCTAGTATATAAATATTATAAATCTATTACTATAGTTATTAATAATGTTTCCATTATTTTTTAATGTTTAAAAATTTTTTAAATGCTAAAAATTTTTTTTAAATAAAATCATGAAATGAAACAAGAAATAAAAAAATAAATCCTATTTTCCCCCACCCCAATAACTATTATTTTTCTGAAAAGCATACAGTTCTTGAAACTTCCGGATTGTGGCTAAATTAATTCACCTACACTGACACCTATATAGACACCTATATATCCCCAGGGCTGGCCAGTGGGTTTGTGGGGCCCCAGGAAAGATCTTTAAATTGGGGGCCTATTTTCATGATCTTACCAGTACTGACATATTAATAAAACTACATAATCGATACAAACATGAATACAATTACTAAAAATAAGCAAACTGTAGGTTAATGACAAATATCGTGCATTTTTTTTTTACAAAATTAAGTTAAAATCTATGTGAATAAATAAAGAAGAGTGTATATTTTAGGTTCTATGACTGGTCACCATTCCAACATTAAGTGTTTCACTTCTATTTACCCAAATAGTGTTGTGACTACGGTTGCCCAGTAGTGCACAACACAGCACATAGGACTAATTTTGTTGTGTTGTGCTAATTAGGGGTGGGCGGATCGATCCTCATATCGATAGTATCTATACCAACGTTTGTATTGGTATCGGATCGAAACTAGCCTGATAAGATCGATACTTTACATTAAGTTTCTCTCCTATACACTTAATACGTTGCTTAATACATTTAACAAAGTGTAGACATGTCTGTGGGTGTATATGCCGCTCTTTTCACATCTCGTATGCAAACATTGCTGCTCCTCCCCTGCTATGCTGTGTTTTGTTGTCATGCCATCACGTGACTCAGCAGCTCCAAGCGCAAGCGGATACTTTTGCCTACAGATGGAACGGTAGAACTCCGAGCTACAAAAGAAATGAAAAGGGGAGGAAGGAAATCCTTCACTTTAAATGTTTTCATTATAAAGGTTTTCTATGGGAATAAAATGCTTAACAGTAATTAAGCATGTTTGCATATATTCTGGGCTCAGCTGCTTGCCACATATTATATTTTATTAACAAACTGTATACCAAATTTAGTCTATACATACATAGTATATATTTTTATAAACTATACCGAATTTGGCCTTTTCATACCACTTTTTTATTGCAATAATAACACAAATATTACAGTATGTACAAAACAAACAGAAAATACAGTACGTACATAACATACGAAAATCCTTTCAATAATAAACGAGTTATGGTTTAATAGTTCTTTTTCACATCACTGTCTTCATTCAATAAGCCACTTTTGTTAAACTTTTCATTATAATAGTTTTCTATGGGAGGAAAACGCATAATGTGAAAACTTTGAGCGTTGCTTTCATATTCTGGGCACATCTGCTAATGTGTATATCTAGTTTGCAACATTAATAAGGTGTATAGGCTACTGAGTTTTGTCTTTTAATATTATGTTCTTAAATTTATTAAGCCACGTTAATTTTTTTTGTTTATAACTCTTTTCTATGGGAGGAAAATACTTAACATGAAACTGCGCATTGCTTTCATGTTCTCCTCTGCCTGCAAAGTCTTTTTAGAAAGGCAAAGAATATCCACGTAGCTTTAAGGTGAATGTAATATTAGTTATATCAACATTAGTTTTTGTTAATTTTTAAAGTGTAGTTGATCAGTTAAATGTATGTTTTTTAAATGACAAGTATCGGCGATACTGGCCCTGTATTTACTCGGTATCGGATTCATACCAAAATTTGCAGTATCGCATCCCTAGTGCTAATTTCGTTGTGCTTTGGCTTGTTTCCGTTGTGTTGTGCTAATTTCGTTGTGTTGAGGCTCGTTTTCCGTTGTGTTGTGCTAATTTTGTTGTGTTGTGGCTCGTTTCCATTGTGTTGTGCTAATTTCTTGTGTTGTGGCTTGTTTCCGTTGTGTTGTGCTAATTTCGTTGTGCTGTGTCTTGTTTCCGTCGTGTTGTGGCTCGTTTCCGTTGTGTTGTGCTAATTTCGTTGTGTTGAGGCTCGTTTCCGTTGTGTTGTGCTAATTTCGTTGTGTTGAGGCTCGTTTCCGTTGTGTTGTGCTAATTTCGTTGTGTTGAGGCTCGTTTCCGTTGTGTTGTGCTAATTTTGTTGTGTTGTGGCTCGTTTCCGTTGTGTTGCGACTTGTTTCCATTGTGTTTGTTGTGCTAATTTCATTGTGTTGTGGCCCATTTCCGTTGTGTTGTGCTAATTTCTTGTGTTGTGGCTTGTTTCCGTTGTATTGCGACTTGTTTCCGTTGTGTTGTGCTAATTTCGTTGTGCTGTGGCTTGTCTCCGTCGTGTTGTGGCTCGTTTCCGTTGTGTTGTGCTAATTTCGTTGTGTTGAGGCTCGTTTCCGTTGTGTTGTGCTAATTTTGTTGTGTTGTGGCTCGTTTCCGTTGTGTTGCGACTTGTTTCCGTTGTGTTGTGCTAATTTCGTTGTGTTGTGGCTCGTTTCCATTGTGTTGTGCTGATTTCTTGTGTTGTGGCTCGTTTCCGTTGTGTTGTTTCCGAGGTCATAAAAAATGCTTGAGTATAATTTTGTTATGTTGCGACTTGTTTCCATTGTGTTCTGCTAATTTCGTTGTGTTGTGGCTTGTCTCCATTGTGTTGAGACTGGTTTCCGTTGTGTTGTGCTAATTTCATTGTGTTGCAGCTTGTTTCCACTGTGTTGTGGAGATTTCGTTGTGTTGTGCACTACTGGGCCACTGTATGTGACAAACAAATGATTGAAAGTACAAATTAATCATGTAGAGATTAATATGAGGTCATAAAAAATGCTTGAGTATTACAGAATTGATGGATACCTTTGAACTTGGACACTTGAACACGAACACTTGCAGCACAATGAATGTACACAAAAAAATGTGCACACAGAAAGTGCAAAAATGAACAGAATTTAAAAATCAGTGAAAACCAAGTATGATAAATTTACAGTGCCTATAAAAAGTCTTCATACCCCTTCATTTTTTCACATTTTGTAATGATGCTGCCTTATGTTAAACTGCTTTAAATTACTTTTTTCCCACATCAATCTGCACTCTATACACCATAATGGCAAAGCAAAAAAAAGGTTTTTAACATCTTTGCAAATTTATTAAAAATAAAAAACTTAAATGATTCCACTGCATAAGTAATCATACCCTTATCTGGGACAACTGAAATTTAGCTCTGGATCATTCATATTGTGGCAAATTCAATTGAATGGGTATGATTTAGAAAGGCACACAGGTCTTAATAAAAGGTCTAACAGCTGAAAATGCATATCAGAGCAAAAACCAAGCCCTGAGGTCAAACAAACTGCCTGTATAGCTCAGTATGCACCAAAATACTGAGATAGCCTTAATGAAAACCCAGTCCAGTGCATTCAGAACCTCAGACTGGGCAGAAGGTTCACCTTCCAACAGTACAATGACCCTAATCACACATCAAGAGTGGGTTATAGACAACTCTGTGAATGTTCTTGAGTGGCCCAGCCACAGCCTGGTCTTCAATGCAATCAAATATTTCTGGAGAAACCTGAAAATGTGCACATGCCCCCATCCAACCTGACAGAGCTTGAGATGTGAAGAGATGAGGAGAAGAATGGTAGATAATTGCCAAATTCTGATGTGCAAAGCTTGTCGTATCATACCCAAAAAGACTTGAGGCTGTAAAGGTGCTTCAGCCAAGTACTGCGTTAAGGGTATGAAAACTTATGCAATGTACTCGTTTCAGTTTTTTTATTTTTAATTAATTTACAAAGTTGTGACAATTCTGTTTTTGCTTTGTCATTACGGTGTATGGAGTGTAGATTAATGTGGAAAAAAAGTAATTCAAAGTAGTTTAACATAAGGCTGCAACATAACAAAACGTGAAAAAAAATGAAGGGGTATGAAGACTTTTTATAGGCACTGTATACATAACATAGGTCTGTATCACCTGCAGGACAAGCCACCCCTGTATATCCCAGACATATAAAAGAACTAGTTATAATATGTACGGGCCTTTGAATATTGTGTTGGAGAGTCAAACAAGTCAAACAGGTTGAGAACAGCTGGTTTACAGTGTCAAAACAATCCTCACCTTGTCCAGGTTGTTATAGAAGTCTGCATTACCAGCACACAAGTACCGGCCCAGTAGGGTGGCATGTGTGGTAAAAACAGTTGCCAAGGGAATCTTTCGGGAGCGGCTCAGTACAAGTCCTGTCCCAGCCTGCCACTCGTGGAAATGAGCAATTACGTTGGGCTTGTCCTGTAGTTGGTCTGTTAACTGCGGAGGGAGACAGACAGGTTAAACATCATCAGCACATTACTCCAAACCCCAATGTTTTATCCCACAAAGTTAACATACACTACATCAGTTCATATTTTATCTAGGATAGACTAGAAAAATACAGGTGAAACTACAAAAATAATCCAGTGTAATCCAGGCAAGCAGAATCAGATGGTTTTAGTGTGGCGTTTAGAAAGGGTCTCTCTTCACCTCCTTGAAGAACCAGGCCACAAGAGAACCAAAGATGAGTGAGTCGTTGGCCTCCCTGTCGTGATAGGGCAGCCCGATGCTGCACGCATTCCACAGATCCCCCTTCCAGCGGTCCAGGTTCCAGGCAGCGGCCCCAATATCAAAGAGGATGACGTATGGACTACCCTCAATCAACCAGCGGCCAAAGTGCACCTGCATGTAGAGAGGAAGTGAGGGCCAAAAACGATATTAATAACAACTGTAAAAGAAGTCCCTTTTATTTAAATTACTAATATTTTTAATTATCTTTTATTTTATATTCAGTATATTTTATTCAGTATCATATATATATATATATATATATATATACACACACACACATATACTGTATATGTATGTGTGTGTGTGTGTAAAAATATATTAAAAATGAATTGATTTGTTTGAATTGTTTTAGTGTTTTTTTTAACTATACTAATAAAGGCCCTGTTGTTATATACCATATCCTAAGGATTTATAAATAAAAGATACTTAATAAATAAATAGATCAAAAAACTTCTTCTGTTTCCTCTCTAAAGTGATATTGTACTGTCACCTGCTGGTCAAAATGAGACCAAGACAAATAAATAAAATATTCTTATAGTCAAATACACTGTTGCATAAAAGCTGATTTATTTTCTATCTAGCTTTAATACTACCATCTGATACTGATACAACAGGCATGTCAATGCCAGAAGCATCTTTTTAATTGGTTAAAGGACTACGACCCTCAATGAACCAGACCAAGGTCTACATATAAGATGCAGACCATGTGAAAGGACATCACCAATAACCATGTGTGCAATACCTGGCAACCGTTGTTAATCAAAGAGTCCATGGCAGCTTTGATGGCTTGATTTGGAGGTTCACATTTCTCCACCTGGGTCTTGAAGTTGTGTTCGTAGTAGGGTCCCATCATGATGTAGTTCTCTCCCCATTCGTCCACGGTGATCTTTGCTTTAGTCTGAATAACAGTGTATATACCCCCAACTGAAGACAGACGCACAGTTGTGAAGGGAATAAAACATTTATAAATGAGAAACAGAGAAGATTAGCTAAATTAGAACTTCAAACTAGAACAGTTTTCAAAATAGATTTAGGCCTCAAAAATCTGACTATTGATCTGAAGCTTAATGTTTAACCTGCTTTACAGCCCCACTGATACAAGAGTGTTTGTATTCTGCACACATGCACACATTTTTTCTAAATGACAGCTGTCTTGTTGAACTATTTTCAAGCCTTCTGATAATGGGGTGAACAGCCTTGAGGTCAAATGCACTTTCAGGGGCCAAAATCACAACTAGATTCTTGCTAAGGTTATGCAATACATTTTAAAAAATATATATGAGCTTGGTAATGAGAAATTGTAGAATTTGACATTTTTAAAGTGATTCTTCAGTTATGGGCACTTTTGGTAATAGACCTTTAGAAATGTTACAATTTGCACACAATATGTGTGTCACAGGTTATTTCCCTTCTGAGCCATCATGAACAAATTACATTAGATGTGCTGGAAATTACATCTAAAAGATGATTATTCTGTGGTGGAAATTAAGGTGATGGAAAAGTACATAGTAATTTTAAAATAAAATGGCCTACGTGTATTTCTCTGGCAAAAGCTAATCTCACACCTAGCTTATCAAATACAATCATATATTATTTTCATACCTTTTGACAAAACTCTTTCTCTCTCTCTCACACACACACACACTTTAGATTTATAATAGCCATATAAAATGAACATTTCTTTTTTTGTTGTAAATTCGAATATTAGCTATAATATTTATGTAATAAAAAGGCACGTATATTTGTCTGGCAAAAGTTCATCTCATAGCTAGCATCATATATTATATTCACACAATTTGCATAATTTGACAAAATGGCTTAAATTTGGAAATTATGCACAAAAAACGAAACTACATAAATTAAAACATGTAACACACTGAAAACACAGTGTTAAGTTCTTACCCTTATTGGTGACTTCCCACGAGACCTCAAAAAGCAAGAGGTCTTGCACAGGTAGACTTTCCTCTTCCCATAATGGAAGTCCACTTAATGACGTTATTGACAAAGATCTGGATAGTCGCATCTCACAAACCGTTTTTATCTGTCAGCTGCTGCTGCAAATGCGAAATGGGCCGGATTACTAATATTGTGGTTAAAGTAAAGAAGCTAAAACCATCTAAACAACCACAAACTTTCTCTTCAAGTTAAAGGAGCGCCTGGAGGTCCTGGACACACTGTGAGCTGTTGCTCTATCTCTTCCTCTAACCTTTAGTGAAGTCTTTAAAAAACCTGCATGTGCACACTGTGATCGCGTGTCTGAAGTCCACAGACATCAAGGAGAAAGATTTGGCCGCTGCGCGCGAACCCCTCTGACCGGGACTGCACGTGAACACGCACCTAGTGCATATTCCTCTTATCATGGATAGATCCTTTTTCACAACACTATTCTATTTAAAAAAAAAAAAAAAAAAAAAAAAACAGGAGAAAAAGAAAGAAAAAGTAAATACACAAGTTATGACGCACGTCTACGCGTGTTTGACGTTTAACTTTTAACAACATTTGTTATTTGTTTTTATAGAGAAAACACGCTTTTTACAGGACAGTCCGGGGTCTACGTTGCATTAAATGGGATCCATTAAAGTTCAGACAAAAAGAATAAAGCTCTATAGCAAATGACAAAAAAATTAAAATGCCACAGACAACCAAAAAAACAAACAAAAACATGCAGATAGATAGATAGATAGAGCATGTTTTATAGGACATTTTTTTTATTACCTTTCAAAAGACATTTTTGCAGTATTTCAACTAAATAAAGTAAAAAATTAAAACTACTGTTAAATATTCTGACCAGTACTTTTCCAAGTTTATCATTAGGCTACCACCACTATCAAAAATGACATATTTTCACATTCAATAATTTCCATATAGGCTATTTACATTCAGGATGTTAGCGTCACAAAAAAAAATAAAAATAAAAATAAAAACAACTTGAAGGCTGAGGGTAAAAAGCTCTTAAATGGAGCTACCAAAAACCATCGCATTTTGCGTAATTCATACTCACACCATGTAAGATAATGTGTTGTCACATTATGCCAGGAATATTTTCTTGTTGTTATAATATCCAGGCATGATCTTATTACCATGGCAAGATGACAATGAAAGTTTACTATATTTTTCCACAAGGCACTGAAAATGACCATGATTGTACACCATTACAGTGGCTTCATTCATGTTTTCCTGCTACAAGCCCTTATTTTACTTTCATATCATGTTTTCCCTGACACCGAATGAGAGAAAACTCAAATTAAAATGTGTGATGTGTATATAACCACACATAATGTGCTTTTGGTGGGTTTTGCAGCAGAACTTCAGCAGCAATTTGAATAATCACAGTGGATTTCAGTGTACAATTTACCACAGGATTTCCAAGAAAAAAAGCTTACATTTTAACATTTAAAATGCTCTGGATGAGGCTACAGGGAGGTCCTATTTGCCACAGACAGTCATATATGTAAAATAAGGTCAGAGGATGTCACCAGCCAAGCTTTATATTGAAGGAGGACAGCAGAGAATGGGTTTGTTCACTGAAGAGAGAAAGGCTCAGCTGTGCTTCATAAGCTTTACAATTCAGCAGTATGAAAATCAAGGCACTGATTCTCTTCATGTCTGCAATGATCTGTCAGTCCACAGCTTTGAGAGCACCATTCACTGACATGGATACATCTGAGCCCATTCCAGGTAAGGATGATGCTTTGCAATCAAAATACATGGAAAATAAATCAAATGAAAGCTTGTTAGAAAGTGTACTGAAAAGGATATCTTACTTTCCAGACTCCAAGCAGCACTATCTCTCAATGGAGCGGAGGCAGTTTGACGAGCCCAGCACTTCGGACGACGCAAGCCTTTGCTTTTTCTTCCAAGAAAAAGACGAATCGAGTCATATTTCCTGCAAACATCGATTAACACGCAGTAAATTCAACTACAACCCGTTTGGGCTGCGCTTTGGGAAGCGAAATGAAGCGACAACTACTGACACTGACAGACCCAAACACAAGCACCTGCTGCCAATGATGCTTTACCTGAGAAAACAATTAGAAACTTCTTGAAAATCACTCTTCTATCCGATGGAAGGATGCGGTTTGCTTGGTTGAAAACTGTGGGTAATTATTTCAGGCACGCTTTGCCTGTTATTATGCTTTTTTATTTCTCAATCATGGAATTTTATGGCGCACTTGTTTCACTGAGTTCTTGTATTTGTGCAATAAACGTTTTATATTGTTTGACGGCTTTAAGTAAATCATATGTATTTATGATTGTTGACAGGGTGCGAATTAGGGGGAGAGGTAGAATTAAGATTTGTAAGTTGACACTAAATAAATACAAAAAGGTTGAGTGTCTTAAAATAATAATTTTTACATACCGGTGTATATTCTTTTTAATAATGCGTTTCAAACATTTCAGTAACAACATTATATATTGCCTACAAGTATCACTTCGATCACTTTTGTTCATTTCACAACAGAACGTTGACAAAAAACCACTGTAATTTTCACTTATATATTTAAATGTCACAAATAAAATAAAGTGTTAAAAAAAAAAATTACGCGAGATAAAAATGTATTTTAAAAATCACTGTTGTATAATTTGCACACTTATTGTTGAAAATCCAGTAGGCTACATAGCTTATTTTAAAAATAAATGTTCTTACCAAAAAAAAAAAAAAAAAAAAAAAAAAAAAAAAATG
>JAFVLL020027033.1:0-31402 GCA_021397915.2 Tor tambroides | reverse complement strand
GAACTGTGATTAACCACATTATTTTAGAAAGCTGAGTTAAATTTCACTAGCCACATCAAGGCTTGATTACTGCCAGACCTGTTGAATCAAGAAATCACTTAAATAGAACCTGTCTGACAAAGTGAAGCATGCTTAAAGAGAAACACATCATGCTGCGCTCTAAAGAAATTCAAGAACAGATGAGAAACAAAATAGTTGACATGTATCAGTCTGGAAAGGGTTATAAAGCCATTTATAAAGCTTTGGGACTGCAGCGAATCACGGTCAGAGCCATTATACACAAATGGAGAAAACTTGGAACAGTGGTGAACCTTCCCAGGAGTGGTCGGCCTACCAAAATTACTCTAAGAGCGCAATGACGATCCAGTCATCCAGTCATAAAAGAACCCAGCACAACATCTAAAGAACTGCAGGCCTTACTTGCCTCAATGAAGGTCGGTGTTCATGATTCAACAATAAGAAAGAGACTGGGCAAAAACAGCATCCATGGGAGAGTTCCAAGGAAAAAGCCACTGCTGACCCAAAAGAACACAAAGGCTCGTCTCACATTTTCCAAAAAATATCTTGATTATCCCCAAGACTTTTGGGCAAATATTCTGTGGACTGATGCAACAAAAGTTGAACTTTCTGGAAGGTGTGTGTCCCGTTACATCTGGCATAAAACCAACAGAGCATTTCATAAAAAGAACATCATACCAACAATCAAACATGGTGGTGGTAGTGTGATGGTCTGGGGCTGCTTTGCAGCTTCAGGACCTGGACGACATGCCATAATTGATGGAACCATGAATTCTGGACTCTATCAGAAAATCCTGAAGCAGAATGTCCGGCCGTCAGTTTGTGGCCTCGAGCTCAAGCTCACTTGGGTTATGCAGCAGGACAATGATCCCAAACACACCAGCAAGTTCACCTCTGAATGGCTCAAGAAAAACAAAATTAAGGTTTTGGAGTGGCCAAATCAAAGTCAAAGTTATAATTTCAGATGCACTGGGCCTGTCACTCATCCCAGTTCACTGGTTCAACAGGCGTGTCTGTGATTGGCTACACTGCTCAACGCTGCAAAACGTAAACAGAAACATCTGATGCTCTCCAGAAACAAATGCAAATATGCACAAAAAAGTTGGCCAAATATGTTATTACAGTTTTAATTAAGGTGCTCTTGTTTTTTTTAAATATTTTTTGTTGTTGTTGTTTCTATTTTTATTAAATTTTTTAATTATATTTTATTTTTTTGAAAGTGTTTAGCTCCCTAAACTGGGCGTGACACAATGCTTTCCATATGGATTTAATATGGAATGTTACTTAAATATGGGAGCAGTTGGCAATTCTACTTTGCATGTTTTAATTACTTAGATTATATTCTTAATTTGGCCATGCATTAAATTCTCATCCTTGAAAGAGTACAGTTTGCTGACGTATTTACTTTAACTTCTCAGGTAATGTCTGTGGTATGATGACAACCACAGTGGTTAGATATAAATATACTTTAATTGTTTCATCAAAATTATTGCTAGGGACAATTCAGCTGCACCCCTACTAAATTTTACGTCTTAAATTGAAGGCATTTTTATGAACTAATTTTGAAAAAAAAAATGTATTACATTGAAAAATTATTATTACATTATGAGCTCAAGATTTTATTACGTTTTGAGCAAATTACTACATTATGAACATTATTTTACAATAATAATGTAATACTTATTACATTATGTGCAGTTATTACATTATGAGTTCCTACACTTCTGTTCCAGATTCTTAATAAATCCCAGATAATTGTGTCTTAATTCTTTATTGATTACTAATGGGTTCCCTATATTTTCACTTAGAATACGGTTCCAGGTTCTAAGTAATTCTTGCAGAATTATGTGTTAATTCTTTATTAATTATTAATTTCCTTATATTTTAATTTTCCCTTAGTCATTGCCTTGCATAAAGGAATAATTTACTCAATGGTAATGTGATGTATACGAGAAAAACAGTTCAGTGAAAACATACACTGCACTGCTAGTTATGGCAAGGAACTTGGAGAGAAATAAATCTGTAAAAATGAGAAATAAGAAATAAATCCGTAAAATAACAGGAAAAGTACTGGCAGCTCATGACTGGGACATTATCCGATAATTTTAATTTTAATTTCTGTTAACTCTAAAACACAACATAATGTAAGTAATACACTTGCTAAAAAAAAGACAATTCCTTCTAATTAATACATTGTGTATGTGTGTTTTTATTAATTATTGATTACCTAACTGCTACTTAACAGAATCATAAAATGCTGTTACACACTGATTAGTTAACAAACATTCCTTAATAAATAACAGCAGTGACTTCACTGTTAATGTAGAAATACCAATTAGTTTTACAGTATTTCATTATTAGTTATGGATTAAGTAAGAAACAGTATTCTAAAGTGTTACCCATATGTTTTTCTGAAGACACCAATAGCAGTGAAGAACAAACTGATTTTGCAAGGATTAACTGACCCGTTAGTTGAATCCTGTCTAATACTAAGCCAAACACAGCTATATAAAGAACCTCTGACAAATCAGAAAACAAGGACAGCTGTTAACAGTGACAGAAAACCAATCAAATCACAGGTGGGTGTGGGTGAGGGTGTGGGTGAGGCTGACAGGTTTATAGATTTTAACCAGAATCAGACAATTTTCTCCTTGGCATTTTGCCATCTAACTAGATGTATTTCTGTGGAAGTTTTTCTTCCAGTGAGAAAGCTTTCATGGAACATTTCCAGATAGGGTGTTATAAATACAAGAACAGAAATCCAGCTGGCTTCAGACTTCAGTCGAAGACATTACCAGACAACTTCAATTCTTAACATACCATAGACTGCACAGAAACTCCAGGTAAGACATGACTTATATAAGACACAAACAGGTAGTGTTATGATAGTGTGCAGTGCCACCAACAGATTATTCGCTGTTTAAATGTCAGTGATTTCGCAGGGGCAGATTCAAAATGCATTAAGTAAAAGAAATATCTTTAGACTATCCATTTAAAGATTTCTACATGACATTTGCATCTGATTAGAGTCAGCATTCAGTGAACGAAAGAGTTATGTCTTTATTTGTTTTTATTGGATTTTTAAACAGAATTAGATTACATTGGGCACAGTTTTGTGAACTTTACGAAACATTTTGTGGAACAGTGTGTTAACTAATGATTTTTTTTGTATACTTGTTAGACTTTAACTACCTTTTTAAAAAAAAAACTAACAATTTTTAACAAGAATTTAGAATGATAAGATTATTATAAGGTTTACAATTTAAAAAATATTCTCATTGTTCTTGCTGTTTTTTTGTTTGTTTTTATTTTTCACTACAGACATGACTTCAGAAACGATTGAACTGGCAGCCCTAGGAAGACCTCTGTTTCCTGGTATGCTGTATGATTGCCGCAAGGATTCCTTCATTCCAGGTGCTTTACCTACTTAAAAAAAGAAGCTTTTTGTTTCCTTTTTTTTGGTGAATCCATATAAAAGTATGGAAATGTTATAATACTTTTCATTAATAATTACATTAACTAAACATTATGGTCAGTTTTACTAAACAGGGCAAATTAGTGCGGAAGTGCAATTCCAAAACAGCACTGATGGGTGTGGAAATTTCTGCGGGTGATTTACTAACAACACGCAAATGAAAGAACACAGACGAATCTCATTTACATATTGACCAACACAATGTACCAAGCGCAGCGCAAATTAGCATAGTCACAAATAAAGAATAAAGAAATAAAGAAGCCACAGTACTTTGAAAAGAACCGGAGGCCAAAAAATGAAGGGTTGCAAGAAGTTTTGATAGAGCTGGTTTTGTGTGACTCCTCCTAGTTGAGGGTTCCAACTCGTCTTTTATTTCCTGAAGCAAATTAAAAATAACATAGAAACGATATGTTAAGATAATGTGTTCTTCTGGCATTCCAAATAAATTAATACATGTGGAAAAAATCCTCTCTCTTCTACCACACGCTCTCTGTTCTCTGCGATGGCTCCTCCTACCGACAATAATTGCAGCCATTTTAAGTGCAAAATGGTTTAATTAGCTGTCAAAGATCGCCGAGGGCCCCAGATTAATGATGTTTCACTTTCACAGCATGTTAAAACAAACTTGATCTGGAAAACTGTGCATCAGTAGAAAGATTAAAGACTCTAGCTTCGACATTTGACCACTGTTTTGATAAAACATTGTTGCAGTGACAGTAATTTAGTAATTCATGTCGGGAGTGCAAAATAATAAATCTGTATGTGTCATTTTTGGAATAGAAATTCACGACGCATACATATTCAGTCCCGTCATGAGCAGGAACCTTTTTATTTAGGGTATGTCATTTGTGTCTTCATGCTGAAAATGGGGGGTGAAAGCTAAGGGGTTAAGCCATGCTTTTTTGGGGCGCTAAATAATGGCACAAATACCAGTAATTTGACGAGCACAAACGTTAGTAAATCACATTGCGTGATTCATTTGAATTCTCTTCTCCCATAAATTTTGCATCTGAAAGAGAAACTCCTACAAATGCATACTCAATAAGGTCAGGCGCAAAAATAACTTTGTCTTCACCTTTCAGCGCTAATTCGTCACTGTACGTCTTTAGTAGAAACTGACAGTACTATTTTAATGCCAAAAGACGGTGTGCACTGACACAAGCTGTTAGTAAAACTGGCCCTATAATGCTTAACAGCTCGTTTGTTAATATATTTTCAAATACCTACAAGTATGGGATAATTTGCTTCTAAATGTGTACTAATGGCCTTAGTGAATACTACATAATGATGAACAAATCAGTTCATGTAAATTAAAATGTTTACATTATACTTTTAATTCATATATGCACTTTATGTAAAATCATTTGCACATTTTTATATGTTATACACTAAATAATAGCTCAAACTTATTAAAATAATTTATAATAATTTATTTATATATTATCTAATGCAGCGGTGTTCAATTTTTTTTGTCAGCCAAACCCCTTTGGCCTAAATTATTTTCTTGAAGTACCCCCTGTAGTGTCTTCCACTGCTCGTTCGAAGAATCACGCTCAGTCTCGGAGTTTGATGCCAGAAGATAGACTTTATTACAAAGCCGAGATCCCTTCTGCAGAAGAGTCTCTCGAATGTCTCGGAGCTCTGGTATATATATATATATATGCAAGTTTTTAAGGCGGGTTCTTATACATTTGGAGTTTCACTTATGTATACAATTCCATACTTCTCCCTAGGGAGAAGAGACATCTCAGACTTGTTATGGTAAAGGAAGAAGCCCCCCTATATTTTTCCAGATGTTTCTTGTCTGCACATTTTAGCCACGTAGGTGCTTTTTACACAGTGGCCTTCGAACATAATGGAAGATTAAATAGATATATTAATGGCAAGACTCACCTTGATTATACTTGATTAATTCCTTTTTTTTTTTTTAATAAAAATCTTCTACACCCCTCAGATTTTAAGTAAATATTTCAATTATTAACGACAAATTTTTACTTTAAAAATATGTTATCCTCAGTTTTAAAGTTTATTTTAAATAGCTATTGTTATTAGAGGTAAAATGCCATTAAAATTTCTTATCATGATTATAGTGACCAAAATGACCACAGTTAGAATTATCACAGTACCGTTTTTTTGTGTTGTTTTTTTTTTTTACCTTTTTATTAGGTTAGGACAGTATATATTGACAGGTAACAAGGTGGAAGTTGAGGTGGGGGTGGAGTGTAGGATTGGAAAGGACTGCGAGCCAGGACTTGAACTTTGGTCGCCCTGGCTCTATATGTAGGCGCACTGCCCGGATTGGCTAATCGGGAGCACTGAGAGAATTCCTGGTGGGCTGGTCTGTTTTTTTTTGCTGCGAGGGCCAGTGTTCTCATGCCACTGAGTTGAAACGTGGATGCTGTCCCTATAGGCTGCCTGCACTCACAGCAGCCCCACTCTTTTTATTTATTATTCTATCACAGCCACTCTCGCAGAGTGCAGCCTCCAGGTGATAGGGTTGCCAACCGTTCCTTATCATCCCGTATTTAAGGCATCAAAAAAACCATCCCGTATGAAAGCTATACGGAACGCAGTTTGTCCCGTATTCGCAGGCACAGGCAATATGACCACCAGACCATATCAATAACAAATTCTCAGTTGATAATTAATCATTCTTTTTGCACAAATCATGAATGTTTTATTTGTGAACAGCCATTTAAGGAGGGCTTTAAGACCAAGCGGAATCATCTGCTGCTCCCGTGTCACAGCAAGCGGGACTCACGCTAATGGCAATTCCCTTTACCATTGGCGTTTTGATTTTGCCAAATCAATTTGGCCGAATGCAAAACGCTTATTCGATTCAATTCAAGTTTATTTGTACAGCGCTTTTCACAATGCAAATCGTTGCAAAGCGGCTTTACAGAAAATTAAAGTTTCTACATTATATTTAGTAATAGCTTATCAGTGGTGATGTCCATCTCAAATTGATGTCCATATGGCAGAAATGTACGGTAAAAATCAAGCAGTTAGTTAATGTCATGTAATCAAACAATAATAAACAATAATATCCTGGCCAGAGGAGAACTGACCCCCGACTGAGCCTGGTTTCTCCCAAGGTTTTTTTCTCCATTCTGTCACAGAGGGAGTTTTGGTTCCTTGCCGCTGTCGCCTCTGGCTTGCTCAGTTGGGGACACTTAATTTCTAGTGATTATCGTCAATTTGATTTCACAGATACTAATTAAACTAAACTGAGCTAGACAGTGACATCTCTGAATTCAATAATGAAATGCCCTTAACTGAAAATTGAGTGTTTAATCTTATCATTATACATTACTGACACTCTATCCTCCAATTTGATACTGTTAAGTGCTTTGACACAATCTGTATTGTTAAAAGCGCTATATAAATAAAGGTGACTTAACTTGACAAACAGACAGTGAACACTATTAACAGCAAAGATTATATGTTGTGATCAAAGTTATAGCAAAATTTGGTAGTTTTGTATGTTGTCTGAGGGTTGGCATCATCTGAGGTCCTCTGAGGGGTTGGCATCATCTCTTCTCAGGTGTTTGGTCATCTCAGGTCTTTTAAGGGTTGGATCCAGACTGAAGCTTGTGTAATTCCTAGTTACCACAGGATTGAAACAGAGAAGGTAATAGGCAGAAATTAGCGTTGCTGCTGTTCCAACTAAGCAAAAAATGATGTGTTCAACCCAAGCAAAAGAATTAAAATGTGCATTTGATCAGATGTAACTGAAGTGCAAGGTTATGAGATACATTATGTGAATGCTTGGCTAAAGAGTTGTGTCTTTAATCTAGATTTAAACAGAGAGAGTGTGTCTGAACCCCGAACGTTATCAGGAAGGCTATTCCAGAGTTTGGGAGCCAAATGTGAAAAAGCTCTACCTCCTTTAGTGGACTTTGCTAGGTACTACCAAAAGTCCAGAGTTTTGCGACCTTAGGGAGCGGGTTGGATTGTAGTGTGGTAGAAGACTAGTTTGGTACGCAGGAGCTAAACCATTTAGGGCCTTTAAAGTAAGTAGTAATATTTTGTAACTGATGTGGAACTTAATAGGTAGCCAGTGCAGAGACTGTAAAATTGGGGTAATATGATCATATTTTTTTGACCTGATAAGGACTCTAGCTGCTGCATTTTGTACTATCTGTAGCTTGTTTATTGAAGATGCAGGACAACCACCTAGCAGTGCATTACAATAGTCCAGTCTAGAGGTCATGAATGCATGAACTAGCTTTTCTGCCTCAGAAACAGGTAACATGTTCCATAACTTTGCAATGTTTCTAGGATGGAAGAATGCTTTTTTTGTAACATGGGAAATATGATTTTCAAAAGACAAGTTGCTGTCTAATATAACGCCCAGATTTTTGAGTTTAGAGGAAGTAACAGTACATCCATCTAGATGCAAATTGTAATCTACGAGATTCTGTGTACTGTTTTTTGGTCTAATAAGTAATATCTCTGTCTTTTTCGAATTTAATAGGAGAAAATTATTGGTCATCCAGTCTTTTACATTTTTAATACTCTCTGTTAGCTTAGATAATTTAGAAGTTTCATCTGGTCTTGTTGAAATACAGTTTATAGTTGAGTATCATCAGCATAACAGTGGAAACTAATCCCGTATTTTCTAATAAGATTACCAAGGGGCAACATGTATATTGAAAATAGCAGAGGGCCTAGGACAGATCCTTGTGCCACGCCATACTTTACTGGATTTAATTGAGATGATTCCCTGTTTAAATAGACAAAGTGATAGCGATCGGAAAGGTAGGATTTAAACCATCTTAAAGCCTGCCCTTGAATACCTCTATAGTTTTGTAATCGATCTATGAATTTGTCATGATCTAAAGTGTAGAACGCAGCACTAAGGTCAAGTAAAACTAGTAATGAGATTCAGCCTTGGTCTGACGCAAGAAGCACGTAATTTGTAATTTTAACAAGTGCAGTTTCTGTGCTATGATGGGGCCTGAAACCCGACTGAAATTCTGCATAGATATAATTTTTTTTTGCAGAAAGGAGCACAATTGAGCAAACTTTTTGTAAACTTTTATACATAAACGGAAGATTTGAAATGGGTCTGTTATTTGCCAGTTCACTAGGATCTAGTTGTGGTTTCTTAATAAGAGTCTTAATAACAGCCAGCTTGAATGGTTTTGGGACGTGACCTAGCCTCTTAAGACCCGAGAAAAAAGTTTTAGGAAAAAAATAGTTTTTCTTTAAATTGTTTAGAGCATTTAGAATAATGTAAAAAAAAATAATAATAAAAAAAAGATATTTCATTCATAAGTTATGCTATGACCTCGGTAGAGGACATCGGGACTCAATTTCTTTAAAAAAATAAAAAGACATGAATGAACATGCATAGGCAAAAACAATTGATTTTTTAAATCACCAATAAATTTTTAGTTTAAGATTTTTTTTTTTTTTTTACCAAACGTTGTATAAAGATGATTCTCAACTATGTTGTAACAGAATGATTCGATATACCTTTTTTCTTTCTGAAAAATCTGTGTAAAATGGCCATAAACTGGTTTTCTCATTATATACAATGTATCTATAAACTAAATCTAATTTGCATATTAATTTGTTTTTGGGGAACATGTAATGAAAAAAGAAGTGTAATAATGGGAATAATAATTGACAAGATTTTCATAATAATATATAATATTTCATAGAATATTGAAATATAATTTCTTTCCCTATTCATTTATGTCTCTCAAAATGCGTAATAAACATGCTTTTAGTCCTCATATGAGGACATGGATGAAATCAACATCCTGTTTCGTAACAGAAAGTCATATTTTGATTTGAAACCCCATAGCATTTTCCTGAGATGTTGATTTATGACACAAAATTTAAAAATTAGACAGATTTAAATGATAATTACAAAATATTATCATATTTCCATAAGAGTGTCACTAAATTAATTTCAGACATTTTTGAAGACCATGAGGGATAGCTGTAGAAACATCCAATCATTTGGTATCTCTGAAAAGCCCTGAATGTGCTCTGTACAGGACATCCAGACTTAAAACTGTGGCATGTACAGGTGCATCTCAATAATTGTTGAGATTTTTAGAATGCACATACAGGTGCATCTCAAAAAATTAGAATATCGTGAAAAAGTTCATTTTTTCTTGTAACTTATTTTAAAAAGTCAAACTTTCATATATATATTTTAGATTCATTACATGTAAAACATTTCAAAAGGTTTTTTTTGTTTGTTTTAATTTTGATGATTAGATCTTACAGCTCATGAAAGTCAAAACCCAGTATCTCAAAATATTAGAATATTTCCTAAGATCAATCAAAAAAAGGATTTGCAAAACAAGTTCTTTAAAGTATGTTCATTTATGCACTCAATACTTGGTCGGGGCTCCTTTAGCATCAGTGAGGTGTGGCATGGAAGCAATCAGCCTGTGGCACTTCTGAGGCACTATTGAGCCTTCAGCTCGTCTGTATTGTTGGATCGACTATTTCTCTTCTTTCTCTTGAAAATATCCCATAGATTCTATTTGGGGTTCAGGTCAGGCATGTTGGCTGGCCAATCAAGCACAGTAATATCATTGTCAGCGAACCACTTGGAAGTGGTTTTGTCTCTGTGGGCAGGTGCTAAAGTCCTGCTGGAAAAGAAAATCAGCATCTCCATAAAGCTTGTCAGCAGATGGAAACATAAAGTGCTCCAAAATCACCTGGCAGAAGGCTGTATTGACTTTAGACTTGATAAAACACAATGGACCAACACCAGCAGACGTCACGGCACCCCAAATCATCACTGACTTCGGAAACTTCACACTGGACTTCAAGCAGCTTGGATTCTGTGCCTCTCCAGTCTTCCTCCAGACCTTGATTTCCAAATGAAATGCAAAATTTACTTTTATCTGAAAAGAGGACTTTGGACCACTGAGCAACAGTCCAGTTCTTTTCTCCTTAGCCCAGGTAAGATGCTTCTGACATTGTTTCTGGCTTGGTAGCCCTTTTCCTGAAGACGTCTGAGCGTGGTGACTCTTGATGCACTGACTCCAGCTTCAGTCCACTCCTTGTGAAGCTCTCCCAAGTGTTTGAATCGGCTTTGCTTGACAGTATTCTCAAGCTTGCGGTCATCCCTGTTGCTTGTGCACATTTTCCTACCCGATTTCTTCCTTCCAGTCAACTTGGCATTTAATATGCTTTGATACAGCACTCTGTGAACAGCCACCCCTTTCAGTAATGACCTTCTGTGACTTACCCTCTTTGTGGAGGGTGTCAATGATTGTCTTCTGGACCATTGCCAAGTCAGCAGTCTTCCCCATTATTGTGGTTTCAAAGAACAAGAGATACCCAGAATTTATACTGTAGGGATGGTCATTTATTGAAACTCAAATGTAAATATTGTAATATTTTGAGATACTGATTTTTGACTTTCGTTAGCTGTAAGCTCTAATCATCAAAATTAAAACAAAAAAACTTTTGAAGTGTTTTACTTCACATGTAATGAATCTAAAATATATGAAAGTTTCACTTTTTGAAATAAGTTACAAGAAAAACTTGTAGAAGAACTTTTTCACCATATTCTAATTTTTTGAGATGCACCTGTAAGCTTGTTTTCCATCTACTAGTTAAGATTTACAACAAAAAATTTGGTCCAATTTGTAGGATTTCGGAGCGAATCAGCCAATTTAAGATTCGATCAGAACAGTGTTGAAACAACAAAAAGAGCCAAATTCCACAAAGAGGCCCAGGATAACAAGATAACATCATAAATTTGTACAGGATTCTGGCACCATGAGTCTGAAGCAAGTGCAACTACAGTAGGTAGTCAACCAAAATGCCTATTACCACCGTGCGTACCACCATCACGAGACCATGGCATTAAATAAAACCCAGTCACATGTGAAACTCGTTCGAAAAATCACCACAAGGTGGCGCAAAGGGATGGTTGACACAATTGCTCAAGACAGCTGGTGTCTTTGAGGGGTGAGGTGTCCAAGTCGCAACATCTAACTACTGGGGTGCCTCTGGGCTCAGTCCTTGGACCATTTCTCTTCTCTGTCTACATGGCATCACTAGGTCCTGTCAATCAGAAACATGGCTTTTCATATCACTGCTATGTTGATGACACTCAACTCTACCTCTCATTCCATCCTGATGATCTGACAATAGCTGCTCGCATCTCAGCTTGTCTAACAGATATTTCTTGCTGGATGAATGACCATCACCTTCAACTCAACCTGGCTAAGACAGAACTGTTTGTAGTTTCAGCAAACCCATCACTTCATCACAATTTCACCATCCAGTTAGGCACATCAACCATAACTCCTTCAAAAACAGCCAGAAATCTAGGAGTTGTGATTGATAATCAACTGAATTTCTCAGACCACATTGCAAAAACTGCCCGCTCCTGCAGATTTGCTTTATACAACATTAGGAAGATCAGGCCCTTTCTTTCGAAACAGAATCAGAAAGAGCTTTATTGCCAAATATGCTTGTGCATACAAGGAATTTGTTTTAGTGACATAAGCTTCCAGTACACACACTGTTATCCCTGAAATTGTTTTAACCCAAATTAATTAAGTACATTAAACACAAAAAATTTAATTTTATATGTAGTACTGAATTTTTTGAGTTAGGTGTACGATTTACATGAGTTTCCTCACTCTATTGAATGTTTTATGTTGGAATCAACTCAACAAAGCTTATTTGAGTCTGTTGCCAATGGCAACGAAATGAGGAACGCGACACGAAGCTGATTGGTCTGAGCTGCTGTTTGAAATGACTCGTCGAGAAGCGCATTTCTGTCAGTGTTTACAGAGTTGGAAACTTTCTTTCTTTACCTTTTGGCTCTGAAACCATTAATAAATGAAAGGTATAACAGTAAGCTAATAAAAACTATATCATTTAAGACTGCATGAATGTCGATTGCAAACCTTTCGCCAGAGTCTTTTAACGGCTTTTTTTTTTTACTTTACTTTTGAGAGTAATGTTTTACACAAACAAACTGAAAAACTTTGTGCATGTGCCAGATATTAGCCCAAGAAATGCAATCTCTCGTCCACATAGTGTTAATTAGTTAGTTACTGAATACATTTCATTTAATACCAAGTCTTTTCTACCATGTAATGCTGGATAACTTTACTGCAATTTTTAGAAGCAGTTTATGGATAACTCTTGACAAATCTTAATGACACTTTGCTTTATCAGCTTGTTAAAAAAAGTCTAATGTGCATTGTTGTCACTCTACAGATTCCAAGAAGTGCAGTGCTGAGCTAAAAAAAAAAAAAAAAAAGATCTGGGAAGAAATGTAAGTGCTGTAATTTGCTTGTGGCAAAAGGGGATACTTGTTAAAACATACTAGACTAAACATTTTATTTATGTTAAGGCTATGGATTACAGATAATGATGTCAATGTACAGTCAATGTGCTCATTGCTTTGCTTCATAAGATCTCAGTATATCATCAAGAGCCAGGGGTATTAATTTTGTGTTTTCTGTATCTGCTTTTTTTTTTACTCTCAAAGTGATGGAACCCTTTCACTTCCATTTTATGAGTCACCAAGGACCATGGATTCAGTCACCTACATTTTAAATGGCCTGAGGGTGAGTAAATTAACAGCAAATTTTCATTTTGGGTGAACTTTTCCTGTAATACAGAAAAAAGCAATAACTGATGGAAATGTGATTTTCATTTTTCATTGATACAGTGTTGTCTCTGCCACCTCAGACCTCAGACCTCACTGACATGAAGTGTGTTGCCATAAGAGGGATTCCAGTAATACCTGATCACAAGCATGCTTTTGTAAGTATTGTTGATTTTTCTTTCTCTTATAAATGATGTAAACTAAAGGGGTCATAACGTAGTTTTTAGCTAAAATTTGTTTTAATAATTTCCTTCATGTCCAGGCTTCTGAAGATGAGGAGTCACACCAAAACGTTCCAGTTGGAACCCGCGAAAGCGAAGATGTTGCACAGCATCCCCTGTCTTTCTCCTCCATCTAGCCCCTGTAAGGAATCATCTCAGAGGGTAATCTTGGGAAGCATTTGCTTAGAGAACTCCTCCTCAGGCTATTTGTTTCAGCTTTTGATTGACTTATGCTTGCATCTTGTTTAATTAGGCAATGAGCTCATTGATTAATGAGCAATACATTAAACACATACATTTTCTCTTTGTTTTATTAGACAAAATCTCAACATACCTAAAGTTACCTGAAATTTATTAAATGGATTTTGCAAATTAATCAAAATAAACTGAATTCTAAAACAAAATCCTTGTTGTTTGTATTTTTGTCCTTGTTTATTGTGCAGCTGTAACTTAAAGAATAATAAATCGGCAGATAAATCAGTCAAATTAAACCAATTAAATAATTATATTAAAAATGCAATTTGGTCTACTAAAAGTTAACTTTAGTGCAATTTAATGTTTTGAGTTACCTTAACTGGTAGATTTTAGTTATTGTAATGATATAGGTTCAATGGCATTTCAATGTAAAAAACTTGAAATGTCTTGTTTGTTCAACAAGACAAAATCAACTTTTTTAGGGCAACGAGTTTCCATAAATTTTTTAAGTTCAATCAACTCGTACGGGCTTACAGTGCAGAGACAACAACACACAGACAATAAAAATAAGATGAGAATAAAAAAATAGACATATGTAAATATAAATAGACAAAAATTGAAAAATAAATAAATTGTATGTATAGTTGTGCTATAGATGATAGCATGGAATAGAACAGAATGAGATGCAGGGATGTGCTAGGATGGAGGTGGTAACAAATAAATATAAGGTTATTGCACATTTTTATTGCATAATGTGGGGAACATTTAACTGTTCATAAGGTAGATTGCCTGGGGGAAGTAACTGTTCTTGTGCCTGGCTGTCCTGGTATTTGGGGCTCTGTAGCTCCGGCCAGGTGGCAAAAGTTCAAAAAGGGGATAACTTGGATGTGAGGGATCCAGAGTGATTTTCTGAGCCCTTTTCCTCACTCTGGATGTATACATTTCTTGGAGGGTGGGCAGGGGAGCACCAATAATCCTTTCAGCACTCCGAACCATTCTCTGTACTCTTCTGATGTCTGATTTTGTAGCTGAACCAAACCAGACAGTTATTGATGTGCACAGGACAGACTCGATGATGGCTGAGTAGAATTATCTCACCAGCTCCTGTGGCAGGTTAAACTTCCTCAGCTGGCGAAGGAAGTACAACCTTTGTTGGGCCTTTTTTACAATGTCGATGTGAGCGTCCTACTTGAGAGATGATGGATCCCAGGAACTTGAATGTCTCCAATCCAGCCACAGCGCTGTCTATGATGATGAGTGGGGAGAGTGCAGGGGGGTTTCTCCTGAAGTCCATGGTCATCTCCATTGTTTTAAGCGTGTTGAGCTCCAGGTTGTTAAGACTGCACAAGACAGCCAGTTGCTCAACCTCCTGTCTCTAAGCAGACTCGTCACCGTCCTGCATGAGGCCGATGACTGTAGTGTCATCTGCGAACTTCAGGAGCTTGACAGAAGGGTCTTTAGAGGTGCAGTCGTTGGTGTACAGGAAGAAGATCAGTGGGGAGAGAACACATCCCTGAGGGGCACCAGTGTTGATGGAGCGGATGTTTGACATGAATTTTCCCAGTCTCACTAGCTCTTGCCGATCTGTCAGAAAGCTGGTGATCCATTGACGGATAGAGCTAGGGACAGAGAGCTGGGTTAGTTTGGTCTGGAGGAGTGTAGGGATGATGGTGTTGAAGGCCGAACTAAAGTCCACAAACAGGATCCTTACATAAGTCCCTGAATTGTCCAGGATGAAGTGCAGTCCCATGTTGACTGCATCATCCACGGACCTGTTTGCTCGGTAAGCAAACTGCAGGGGGTCCAGTAAGGGTCCAGTGATGTCCTTCACATAAGCATAAACCAGTTTTTTGAACGACTTCATGACGACAGACGTTAGTGCCACAGGTCTGTATTCGATAAGTCCTGTTATCTTGGGTTTCTTTAGAACGGGGATGATGATGGAGCGTTTGAAGCAGGAAGGAACTTCACACAACTCCAGAGATCTATTGAAGAGCTTTGAAAAGATGGGGGCCAGCTGGTCAGCACAGGTTTTCAGACAGGCTGGTGTGACATCGTCTGGACCTGGTGCCTTTCTTCTCTTATTCTTTCTGAAGACCTGGCGCAAATCTTCTTCACTGATCTGAAGTGCAGGAGTGGGGGAGAGGGGGGTTACAGGAGCTGTTAATGGTTATGTAGAGAGATGGTCAGAGATGGAACATGCTTCACAATTCCTTGTTCAAGCTCTTGTTCTGTCCAAACTGGACTATTGCTATGCTCTCTTGACAGGTCTTCCAGCCAGTTCTATCAAACCTCTACAATTAATCCAGAATGCAGCTGCAAGATTAATTTTTAATGAGCCGAAAAGAATGCACATCACACCTTTGTTCATCAATTTGCACTGGCTACCAATAGCTGGTCACATAAAATTCAAGGCATTGATGTTTGCCTACAAAACCACCACTAGCTCTGCACCCCTTTGCCTAAATTCACTACTTTAGACTTATGTGCCCTCTCGAAGCTTGTGTTCTCCAAGTGAATGGTGCATCATAATGCCAGCCCCAAGAGGCACAAAATCACTTTCACTGACATTTACATTAACCCCCTTGGGTCAAAGCTCGCACCGGTGCGGTCTATCTTGTATTTTCTTGATGACCGATCGTACAGACAAGAATAAGTTATCGTTTGAAACTGCAAATGGTCTACTTTTATTTGTGTATAGTCAATAACAACAAAACAACGTCTCTGTCACCTTTCTTCACAGAAACGTGAATTTCTGAAAATAGAAGTTTCAAAGACATGAAAAATATATGTATAGAAAGCTTGAAATGTCTACTTTTAGATGAAGTAAGTCACGTCCAAAACAAATATTCTCTGATAAAGTAATCCGTTTGAAACCAACGTAAATGTCCAGTTTTTCCCGTCTCAACTCATTATCTCTAATGCAGTCACACTCACGAGCCGATCTTGCTTTTCAAATACTAAACATCCACGTGAGACATGCGGACATATAAACACCCACATCATCCCCGTAAACAAACGTGAAGAGTTCATCCCGGCTACTTTTTGTTTCTGGAAGAAGATGCGCTGAGAGAAATAACCCAGAATTTACCTCAAAGAAGAACACAATGCGATGCGTCACGCAGCTGGTTCCAGTGGAGGATATCGCTCTGATGAGTAGCCTAAGATTACTTGCATGTGTTGTTATTATATTATTGTGACATAACTTGTATACATTTTTACTAATTAGACTTTTCTCAAACTATAATTGCTGACTACATATATGAAATGTGTCATTTCATTGTCTAAATGCTTCACAATGCCAGGATGTTTGTTTAATGTTTTATATAAAAACACAAGATATAAAAGTAGTACGAGTGTTAACACTATGAATGTTATTAGAGTCTATGAATGTTTAGCACAAAAGTGTGTGTTCAAGTCTCAGTGTTCAGATCAGTATGTTCAATCATGTGTCCTTGACCTTCACTGTTTATATTTTTATTATATTGTGTTGTAAATAAAATACAAATAATACAAATAATTAAAATCCCACATGATTTTACTCTCTTCACACTCTTTCTTACCTGCCTCAGCTCAGTCACATTCATATTGATGGCCCATTATGGGAGACCCTTTGTCTCTCAGGTGTGAATCACTAAATATTGGCCATTGACACACATGGCCATTGTCACTCCCTCGCATACGGGCATTCTATCACAAATCATCAGTGTTGTGGAAAGTTACTTTTAAAAGTAATGCATTACAATATTGCATTACTCCCTAAAAAAGTAACTAATTACGTTAGTTACTTTTTATGGAAAGTAATGCGTTACATTACTTTTGCGTTACTTTTTAAATATGAGCAGTGCTTGATTATTTTTAATACAAGAAGTTCTATTTATAGCAAATGTAAATTAATTATAAACCTCAGGCTGAAGGAAAAGTAAATTCACATCTGTAAAGTAGAACGCAGGAGAAGGTTCAACACTCTTCAGCAATAAAAAAAAATGAAGCACGATTGTTAGTTTATCTAAAGTCATTTTTGCTTATTAGTATGGTTGAACTGGATCATCAAAGGTCAGCAGCAAAGACATTGGTTAATAAAATGGGATTAGATACATTTGTGTTGTTTAACATATTCTGTGTTTGCATTTCACTGTTTTAATTCATTTTGATAAATACTAAATCTGTTTTTTGCGAGTGGGATGAATTAATGCACATTCACATTTAGTCTAGAACTACAGTAACAGCATGTTCACTAGTGATGCGCAGATGGTGGTTGAATTATAATATACTGTTTCAGCTATTTGTTCAGTTTTGTATGTAATGGCAAAGTGATTCGATTTTGTTTCGTTTTTTTATTAAGTTAATTTAGAAAAAAAGTTTGGAGCATTTTTTTTGTTCGTTAATTAAGTTTTTTTTCTTTCTTAAAGTAGGCTAACGACCAAGCGGCCAGCGGCAGACCGGCAGGCTGATCATTATGTCTGATCAATTTAGCCTTCTCAAATCATCACGACTTGCCTAAAATCAAATCTAGATATACTAAAACAGTTCAAGCATATAACAATGTTTAAACGTTAAACCTAGATAAATGTGCGCTGCATCCTATAGTTTGTGCGGAGAGTGGAAGTTAAAGCGCAGGACATGGAGGCACCAGTGCAATCAATTGCATTTTTTTCAGTGGAAACAACTTACGCCGTAATTTTTGCTCATAAAGGTGAGAGTAATACATCATTCGGAACTGTAAAGGGTCTACTTTTATTTGTGTGCACTCACAATATCAACAAAACTTTTTATAAAATATACAGTATAAAATAATTTTATAAAATAAAGAAAACGATGCACCGTCTCGTCTTGAACAGGAGTTCACAAAAATGAACCGAAAGTCAGCGAATACATGCCTCACAGACATGATAAATATATCTATAGAAAGCTTTAAATTACTACTTAACGAAATAAATCAAATCGAAAACAAAAACTCTTTCATTATAATCCGTGAAGATGCACTTCTCTCTAAAGGCTCGTCTAATGAGGAGATGGCGAGTCAGGATCATCATCTTCATCTTTGCGACACTGACACAGAAAACACTAGTTTATTAATAAATAATTCAAATATCTCCTTACTATTTCCACCCGATATACATATCTATGGGTATAAACACAAGCATTGACTTGACTAGCGTGACCGTGATCAGCTCCGGTGGCCGCGTCGGAGGCGTAATGCGCGGCAGACGTGATGCGCAGATCAGCTCTCACATCGCTGAATCTGCTGTTAAAAATGAACCATCCATTCATCACATCATCATGCAAAACTAAGAATTAGTCTAATTAAAATCATTGTAATGTGTGGGTCGGGTTGGTTGTCTAAATCAGAGAAAAATATAGGTGCGGGTGGGTGGCGGGCGGATAATTTATTTGAAGCAGCGGATTCGGGTGACGTTTGAGCTCATCCACGCATCTCTAATGTTCACACAGAGCTCTTTCAGTCAATAAATGGAAAAAAAGTATCTGGTGTTACTTTTTTGAAAAAGTAACTCAGATATTTTCTTGTAAATGGCGTTACTTTACTAGTTACTTGAAAAAAGTAATATTATTACGTAACTCACGTTACTTGTAATGCGTTACCCCCAACACTGCAAATCATGTCTTACAAAAGTCAAATCACCATAGTGTTTTCTGTGAAGGAGTGAACAGGATGATTTTCACATCATTTTGTAGAAAAAAAACTCTAGGCTACAGGATCCAGTTCTCAAAAGTCTTGTGAACAAATGTTCTGTATGTGTCATATGGCCTTATTTCAGTGACTTAAAAATTTTAGTTTTTCACTAATCATGCATAAACATTGTTTTCTCAAATACACAAACATGTACATTCATGCTGCTCACATATTATTGTAGCCCAGTTTGTGCTGAATATTGTGTTCAGACTTTAGCCATTAATATGTTTTTAAGATACTGAAAAAAAACACAAATGTCAGGGCATGTCAAAACTTCTCCAGGGCCCCAAAACACCCTCAGACCCCAGAGGTTTAATATCCATGCAGTTGATGTTATACGGCTCGTTCAGTGAATTGCTGGCTGACTCAGTGATCAGCCGTAAAACAGTGATTCTGTCCGAATTCCCTATAAAATCTTAAATGATTCTCTTTGAGCTAAATTGACCTGTTTCCCTTACACTCAAATGGAGTTAACAGGGTTTTTGACCAGCGAATGATGGAGATCTGTGTTTTGTTGTCATTAGAATGGCCGTATCTGAGGCAGTAAGCGCACCGCATTACGCTTTCATCAGCTTACAGGTTATAACGTTTATTGTAGCTATATGGGCACCTAGGTTTTTTTTTATACATTTGGCCAAAATCTCATGATATAAACTATGAAGTGCTATGCACAGGATATTTAAAAGATACAAAAGTATATTGGCTACAACTAGACGGCAAATGCTAACTTTTCTCCGCTCTTCAAACACACAAAAAAACATTAGCCATTATAGACGTAGTGTTTCTGGAGTAAAGAAAACACAGTAATTATTCAAATTTTGTTTTTAGAAAATTGTGTTTTGTGTTTGTTCATTGTGTGGTGAAGTGTATTTCTTTGTAACATTGTTCTTTGCTGCCTATTCTGACCAGGACTCCCTGGTAGAGGGGATATTGTATCTCAGTGGGACCTTCCTGGTTAAATAAGTAAATAAAACAAAAAACAAAACATCAGTTATTTATTTACCCTTGCATTGAGAACAAGCGAAGATCTGTCTCCTGGCTGTGCACGGAACAAAGAAAACAAAAATAATGACTTTATGCAATGATTTCTTCTCTCCTGGGACAGTCCTCCACCATTAATGAGAGTGCGTGTGTGTGGTGCTGCTGACGTAGAACACGCATGTGCTGCGCCTTGTTTATGAGCAAAAGGAAAGCACATACATGCATCATGGTACTCTTATTAATGGCGCTAGGGTGACGCAGAGGAGAAAAACTGTTGAATAAATTAATTTTTTTGTTTACTTTGCGCACACAAAAATATTCTTGTAGCTTCGTAAAATTATGGCTGTATCACTGATGTCACATGGACTGTTTTTAACAATGTCCTTACTACGTTTCTGTGCCTTGACCGTGGTAGAACCCTTGCTGTCTGTGGTCAGAGAGCTCTTGGATTTCATCAAAAATATTTTAATTTGTGTTCAGATGAACAAAAGGTCTTACGGGTTTGGAACGACATGAGAGTGAGTAATTAATGACAGAATTTTCATTTTGGGTGAACTAACCCTTTAAGCATATTCTGCCCAAGCCATCAAACTGATGTCATCAGAGAAGGAATGCAATTCCAGAGCGGAAGCAAATTATCAGATTTTGATTAAAGATTACCAAGACAAACAATTTATTTCAGTGGATTCACTTGCGCGGAATAATTGACTATCGATAAGCCGAATGCAGATGAGCCAATGGCAGTCGAGTATCAGTTGCAGGGGGAGTTGAACTCGGACATCTGTAGGTTTCAGCGCCATAGAGAAACACTGGAAGATCCAAATCTTGCGTCATTTTTATCAGGTTTATGCTTCAAAAATGGAAAATCGACGTGCCTGGGGTACTTGTAACACTGACTCCAGGTATCCTGAGAGGATGGGCAATGGAATTTATTTTATTCTATTTCCTAAACCCACACAAAATGGAGCAAAATGTCCCTAAGCATTCACCCCAATCCCACTGAAGACAAAAACGTTCATTTTCTACTTGCCATACTCTCATTGTTACAATTTTCATCTACTCCACCAGAACGTTAATGTCATCTTGTGCTTTAGCAAGGGATCTCTGGCTAAAACTAGCTAACGTTAAAAGTTAGTGAGTCAATGCTAATGTACAAGCCTAAATAGTGGACTGTTCTCACGCTTTGTACAGTGCAGGGCAAAAACACATAAACGAAGGTCTACATTTCACTCTCTCTTCATAATAAAACTCGCTAAATGTAAATTAATTTAATTGTACCCTGTGATACATGAACAGTGTTGATCCGGGATGTTGTCATCCGTGATCGTGACGAACGTGACATGAGACTTCTCCTGCTTGCATTGTGATCTGTAAACCCTCGCTTCCAAATTAAAACCTACAATACTTATTTTAAAATCTTTTATATATCCCTCCACGGCATTTTTAAGTCCCACTTGAATGGTGGTCCTTCTGTGTCCGAAATTTATCAAAAAGATATAGGGACAAGGTTTTCACACTGCCAGCTGTCACTGTAAGACAGTATAGCAACTCCGTTTGTTTGTCCGAGTTTGCAACAGTAACTAAGGGGGGGCGGGGCTTACCGATAGGTCACTTGTTCATTAAACTAGCAATTTTGATTTTAAGCAGACTTTAAGCAGTAAGGTTACGTGAGAGAAAGCCATGCTTTTCCTTAACCAAACAGGTGTATCGTTACTCTACTACCTACCAACGTTTTATCCCCAAATGGAAAACAGCGTATAGGGCCTCCTAGAGCACAGTAGTCTGTTACAAGCTATCTGACTGTATATTAACTAATGATCTGTTAAGCATTATATGTTTGTTAACAACTTAATACAATTTATTATAAAGTGTTACTAAAAGTACTTATATAACCAATTTAAGACACAAAATTAAGCACACAAATATTAGTTTAAAATTGTCTTACAGATACAGGATGCATTTTTATTTCAGTTGTACATTGTGTCCATTGTATGTATGTAACTGTTAAAACCATTTCTCATTTCAGGTGTTACTCTGTGGGATAAGAAATCACTGAGGGAAGATTTGGACAGTCATCCGCAGCTCATGACAGATTTGAAGTTCAGTAGCTCTGACTCTCTCTCTAGTAAGTCCAGTCTCCTGGATGTAAGTGCTTCCCTGAAGGCCAGTTTCTTGGGGGGGCTCGTGGAGGTGGGAGGATCTGCCAAGTACCTGCGTGACACCAAATCCTCCAACCAGCAGTCCAGAGTAACAATGCATTACAGTGAAACCTCAAGATTCGATCAACTCACTATGACTCAGCTGGGCCAGATCACCTACCCTCAGGTGTTTGACCAGAAAACTGCAACTCATGTGGTCACAGCTGTGCTGTACGGAGCTCACGCCTTCATGGTGTTTGAACGCTCATTTGCAGAAGATGAAAACAAGCAGGACATTGAGGGAGAACTGAATGTCATGGTCAAGAAGTTACCTACATTTTCTATTGAGGGAAAAGGAGCTGTAAAAATGACAGATGAGGATAATAAAAAGGCTGAGAATATCACCTGCACATTTCATGGTGATGTCCATCTTGAGCAGAACCCCACCACGTACCTGGAGGCCCTAGAGGTGTACAAGAAGCTCCCCACTCTGCTGAAGAAAAATCCAGAGAATGCAGTGCCAATAAAAGTCTGGCTCTATCCTCTAAGTTTACTGGATACAAAAGCAGCTCAGTTGGAGAGAGAAATCAGCACACGTTTGATTTCCAACACTGAAGATATGATGGAGGGGCTGGGGGAGGTAGAGAGGACATGCAATGATCTGTCCAGAAGAACAGAGGTAAATGTTTTCAGTGACATCAAGGAAAGGCTGCGCTCATTTCAGGATTCATTTAGCATTTACAAGATGGTGCTCCAGAAAGCACTGGCCAGGGTCTTGCCTGCCATTCGAGGAGGAGGTATGGAGGAACAATCCCTGAAAGACATCCTGAAGATACACAGCAGCTCCCCTTTTAATGCTGACTCGCTTAACCAATGGTTAGATGATGCAAAGTCTGAGCTTTACTTATTGAATAATTCCAGCAAGAAACTGAATGAGATCAACATTGAAGATTCAGACAAGCTCAACGGCATCCTTCTTGATCCTAATATAAATGTTGTAGTGTGCTTGACCTTCACATCTCTAAAATATAAAGACCCATATCTTTCAACCCTGAAAGAGTTTCTAAAATCTGACAAGTTTAAAGAGCTAGATGAAAAAATAAACCTGCCTTCTGTGACATCAGACGTCAGAAAGTGGTTCAAAGATCCTGATGTCATCACAAAGATGAGAGAGAACTTATTGGTCTTCAAGAAATTTTCAGAGACCAATAAAAATGAGAAGAATATCCGATTCATTATTTCTGCCATCTCCAATCCCTCCGTTCCAGGCTCCTCCATCTATTTGTATGAAAATGGGAAACTGACAGACACACAGTTCCAGCCCATGTCCAAGCCGCCCCCACCAGTAGTAAAGAATGTCCTGGGGCAAAGAGTGTCCCTGAAATTGCAGAAGTCCCCAACTGGAGAAAAAGTGAAGTACAGAGTGGAGTACAAGCAGATAAAAGCAAATTCTGGAGCTGAAGAACAGTGGCTTGTCATAGACACAGCTGATGAAGACTTCACGCTGACTGAACTGGTATCTGGAAAGCAGTACCTGATCCGCTACAGGATAGTGGATAAAGTGGGAGTGAGTGAAGCCAGTGATACTGTCAGCCTTACACTCTCTTCAAGTAAGTGTCATTTGCAAAAAAAATTTGAATACTGTCTTTCCTCTAAACAACAATCAGCATTTAGAATTATGTTTGTGACTGTATTGCATGTATTCATCAGTGTTGGGTGTAACGCGTTACTAAGTAATGCATTACTGTAATTAAATTACTTATCCACTGAAAAAGTAAAGTAAGGGATTACTGCTCATTTTTAGGTAATTTAATTACAGTTACGTATAAAGTACTTGCGTTACATACAATAAATAATTTCAACAGTTCTAAAATCAATATTGAATTTGAAATCTAAATTTACCGTCTAAAGATAAAATTGAATGCAGCGTCTTTAACTCTCTGCGCGCCAGCGCGTTCACTTTCAGTTTTTCCTGATTCACAGAGAAACCTTAAATACTCAGATAAAGATAAGACTAAAATCAATCGAATCTAAAAAGGGCCTTCTTTTATTTGTGTACACTGACAATAACAACAAAACATTGTGCTTTTGCAAAATAAACAAAACACACAGGGTGCACTTTCTGCCGTCTAGGTCTCCGTGAGCAACTTTCTACGCATCACAAACTCAGTGAATATTTGACACAGAGACATGAGAAATATGTCTATAGAAAGCTTGTGTGTCTACTTTTAAATGAACGAATTCAAATCAAAAATGAATATTATCTGATTATGTAATCCGTATGAAACTAAAGCAAGGTACAATCTTTCCCGTATCTGAGTTTGAAGTGTCTACTTTTAAATGAACAAATTCAAATCGAAATTGAATATTCTCTGATTATGTAATCCGTATGAAAATAAAGCGAGGTAGTCTTTCCCGTATCTGAGTTTGAAGTGTCTACTTTTAAATGAATGAATTCAAATCGAAAACAAATATTCCTGATTATGTAATCCATATGAAAGCGAGGTACAGTCTTTCCCGTATCTGAAAGCTTAAAGTGTCTACTTTTAAATGAATGAATTCAAATCAAAAACAAATATTATCTGATTATGTAATCCGTATGAAACTAAAGCTAGGTACAGTCTTTCCCGTATCTGAGCTTGAAGTGTCTACTTTTAAATGAACGAATTCAAATCGAAAACGAATATTCTCTGATTATGTAATCCTTATGAAACTAAAGCGAGGTACAGTCTTTCCCGTATCTGAGCTCATTATATAAAGTCACCTGCGTGCAAACAACCTCATCTAGATACAAAAAAATGGATTTAAAAAAAAAAATCAAGATTAGTCTAATTTTCATCGTTTTTGAAAGAAGTCCTGCTATGAGGAATTTACCTCATAAGAACAGCGCGATCTGACACGGCTTTATTCAGCAGAGAAGATCATTTCTGTAATTTGTTCTTACCTACATTAGTTAACGTGTTATTTTTACATAAACCTGTACAGATTTTACTAGTTGGGCTTTTCCTGAACATCTTGCCAAACTGAAATGTATTGTTTAACTTTTCTTAAGCTTTTTTGTTATTCGGATATTTTGCAGAGTATTTCTATTTGTTAACCAGAAGGTTACATTTTTTATAAAAATGTTTAAGTATTACAGTTTTTTAAAGCTAAAAGGCTAAACTATTCTATGTTTGACTCAAATTGAAAGAATAAAGAGTTTAATTTCTATCAAGGTTTATAGGGATTTTAAGATGTAGCCTAATTAGCGATTTGAATAATTAAGTTACTTATTGAGTAACTAAGTTACTTTCCAGACAGAGTAATTAGTAAAGTAATTTAAATACAATATTGATGATGTAATTAGTAATAGTAATTAATTACTTTTTGAAAGTAACTTACCCAACACTGGTATTCATTTCTTATGCTGTGGAGTGTCTTTCTCTGAATCTGTATGGACACTGACATTTGAATTGAATTTTTGTTCCACTGTTCTCACCACCAACACTTAACAGAGGCTCAACTGCCAAACACTAGTATACGTGAGAGCCCTCTCTCTGGTTCTTTCCTAGCTGACACATGTATACCAACAGGGTTCCATATAATAACACAGACATTAAGCAGCTTTGTTATCACACTTTGTTGTTTTACCTCAGTTGACCTGCCATGCGTCCAAAGAAGGCTTAAGTTCATCTGTCAAAATCTGTCTTTGTATTATTATTTTTACCCAAGTAGGGTGCAGCTAAACTGATGGGAGATGCTCATATCTCTGTTTCTGTGATTTACTGAACCGCTACATGAAAACATGTGACACAACGAGATGTACGTGAGCAGTTTGGCTCTCCCACTGTTTTAAATGAGAGGCAACTTAGTTGTCCAGAGGGGTATTCCATGCATTGCAAAATAATATTTTCTTATAGTATTTTTTCTTATAATATTTTCTATATAGTATTTCTTATAGTATCTTATAGTATACATAGTATTTGTCTTGTTTTAATTGATAAATATCTAAACTTTTATAAAAATATAAATTAAATTCTTGAATCAAGATGCATTTACTTAAGAAGCAAAATGACTAAAGATATCGTCTTCTTTTCTGAAAATATTATTGACATTTAGTTAGGTTTTGCTTAAAAAAGAACAATTATCTGCCAAAAGGGTAAAAAATAAATAATAATAATAATAATAATAATAATAATTCAAAGGCAAAACAAGTCTTTTCTTAAATAAAAGTAAAAAAAAAAGTATCAGATGAAAAAAAACATACACACACACACACCTATATATCATAAAATAACATGTTATTATAGACAAATTTGGAGTAGACGTCGCAGTTACGTCACTTGCACGTGCATTGTGGTGGCAGAAAAACCCTGGTAACAAGTGGAGGGAAACAGTTAAAATTCCATGGAATAAAAGAAAAACATGTATTGTTGTGCCTTTGGATGTCAGAATTGAAATGCAAATAATTTTTATAGAATACTAAACGTAGAAAAAGCTTTTATAGAATCTGCAAGCAGACATTTAAATGGACAGACTTATGGATGAAACCTGCTATGATTCCTCTACTTTGAAAGCATTAATTTGATTTAAACAATAGGTCTACATAATATTCACATATGCAGATAATAATAATAATAATAATAATAATAATTCTTCATTACATTTATATAGTTACAGCATGAAATACTATTTAAACATAACATTTTACATTTACCTATTTTATCTCACAATTCGGACCTTTTTTCTCGCAAATGCAAGTTTATATCTCGTATTTTGGACTTTATAACTTGATTAACTCAACAATAATAAGTCTGTCAATTCTGAGAAAAAAAGCCAGAAGTGTGGGACATAAGCTCATGATTCTGAGCCAAGGGGAAAATAGAGAATGACAAGCTGATTTTTCTGATCAGAATTATGAGGGATAATCTTGGAATCGTGAGAATAAAGTCAGATTTTTGACATTTAAACTCAAATTTACCTCTTTTTTTATTCTTTTACTGCCATATGAAAACTGTCATTTTTTGCTACCGGATAGGCTCCGCCCACAAAACATCATCACTGTTTGCACTGAACACTGAATTGGTCTATTTAGATAATATAACATTTACTTAAATTATTATCATAATTACATTTTTTGCAACAAATACAGAAGACACTAGTATTACTTCTGGCATCTTGTCTGTAGCTCCTATATCATTGCATGTCATTTGCTTTCTATAATAATGTTTGTATTATTAGACAATAGTGATGCACAGATCATGATTTTTCATGGCCGATTCTGAATTTTTACAAGCCAATTTGTAGATTCTGATACTGGTTTTTTTTTTCTGTTTAAGCAAATTTATTAGTTGTTAATATGCACTATAACAGGCAAACTAAACATTCGAAATTAGAAGCAACCACTGCATTGTCATGATCCAAACAAAGATGCTACACGCATGTAGCATAAGCAGTTATTTTTAGCAGTTATTTTTATTTGAATTAGATTGTATAATTTCGAGATTTAAAGCAAAAACAGAATGGTCTGACTTTAGATATGTGAAAATATGCTACGAGCTGACTGAGCAATAAAGCTATAGTGAGCCACATTCACTCAGTATTATTGATTGTAATTGAGATAGTTGTGAATTAGATCAAGTACAAACTAATTGTGTTCAGTTGTGTTTTAGGCACTAAAACAGTCCAGTGCTTTATAGTCAAACACATTTTTCTATTGAAATAATGAAGATTTTATACAATCCAAGCATTAAGAGCACATCAAGAGCTAAACTCAGTGCTTGTGCATTGCTTTATGTGTAACTGAAAGCCGTACATTGCGTCTGAAAGCTCGCGCCCAGAAGCGTGTTCATTCTCGCTTTCTCTGCACTCGAATGGAAAAACACATACAAGATTATTTCAAAATACATGATAGCTTAAAGAATATCACCGAAAACATCCGTTTATGTCTAACGGGAACATAAACTGTTGAGAAGTAAATCAGATGTGGATATTCAATTTGAACATTAAAGCGACGGCATTTACCAGCTGCTGCCTGTCTTTAAAGTTAATCCATCAAAAATAAGAAAATCATAGATTTTTCTTGGCTGCCTTTATTTATTTATTTAATTTACTTATTGCACAATTTAAATGGTATCTATACTTTTATTAACATACTCAGTGTTGGGGGTAACGCATTACAAGTAAAGCCTGGAATACACTAAACAATTTTTGCCTAGATTTCCCCCCGATTTTCCAGTCTGAACAAGCTGACACTAATTGAAAGTCAGAGCCAGTCTGCAGATTACAGCAGACAAATTCCACAGAAAATCGGGTAGTGTATGATGGTCACAGACTCCAGTTTTTTAGCTTCAGACTTTGATTCTATCCAGTCGGAGGATATCAAACATGTTTGATATTTTCAGCCGATTTTAGAACACATATGTTTTCATTTGTCATGCGTCTCCTAGCAACAAGGCGCAGGTTTCTGCCTGAGGTTGTTGTGATCGGAACAACTTTAAAGTCTGGTAGTGTATGATCTTCAGTCGCGTAGTGTATGATGCCCAGTTTTCCTTTGTCACTATTTACGAAGTCGGTAAGTGTATGATGCCTAGTGTTTTAAAAATCTGTTCAGATTTTAAAAGTCGTCTAGTGTATTCCAGCCTTAATGCGAGTTATGTAATCAGATTACTTTTTTCAAGTAACTAGTAAAGTAACACATAACTTTTTAATTTACAAGAAAATCTGAGTTACTTTTTCAAATAAGTTTTCCCATTTATTGACTGACAAGTCTCCTGTCCCCATGTTGAGAGAAATCGGGAGTAAGTACAGAGGCTTTGTGTGCACCGTGTGAACATGTTACTGTAGTTCTAGAATAAATGTGAACATGCACTAATTCATCTCGCTCGCAAAAAAAAAACATTCAGTATTTCTCAAAATGAATAAAAACTCAGAAATGCAAACTCAGAATATGACGAAAACCTGCAATAATTAAATGTTAAATAACACAAATATCCTTTATGTATTTAATCCAATTGTATTAACCAATGTCTTTGCTGCTGACCTTCGATGATCCATACTAATAAGCAAAAATTATTTCTTCTCCTGCATTCTACTGTACAGACATGATTTTACGTTTCCTTCAGCCTGAGGCTTATTTATTTCACTTTTTGTTGTCAAAGGGCTTTTACATTTGCCAAAAACAGAACTATTTATATTTAAAACAAACAAGCAAGCCCTGCCCGGATTTATAAAGTAATGCAAAAGTAACGTAACACATTACTTTCCATAAAAAGTAACTAACGTAATTAGTTACTTTTTTAGGGAGTAACGCAATATTGTAATGCATTACTTTTAAAAGTATCTTTCCCCAACACTGATCATAATAAACTTACCTATTAGAATACAAAATAACAGCGGTCTATAACAAATATTACCAGGCTTCGTACAAGGTGACTTTGACTTTTTGAAATTTAAATCCTAAAAAACACTTGGAAACAGCCATATTTATGAAAGGGTACTTAAAAAATGCTTGAACTTTTGAAAAGTGTATATATATATATATATATATATATATATATATGACATTAGTGTTTAATTTTTACTAATGATAATTTTTGTTGTCACAAAAGCTTCTTCATTACAATACAAAATAACAAGGGTCTATAGAAAATATTAGGTAACAATAACTGTTGTACTTAATTTATCATTAGCCTATTAGCTTTTTATCAAAAGCGACTGCATTTACCAGCTGCTGTCTGTCTTTAATGTTTATCTCAGTGGTGGCTGGTGCTAAAAAATGTTGGGGGAGCGCTAACAAACTGAATCACTCTGTTAATGCAGGCAGCAGGACTGAATGCAATTGTTAAATAACCATTCAACAAGTGACATAATAATGAATCATTACTCCTTAAAAATGTAAGTTGTAACTGGCTAACTTGATGCAGGTGGTGCCTCAGCGTCCCCAGTTGACCAGCTGCCACTGGTTTATCTATGAAAAAAAAGAAAATCACTTACTGCTCAGGACTGAATAAAAGTTGTGTCTTTCACAAGGATCACTCTATTTTTGATGAAGACTATGCAATTTTATTTTGCATTTGATTATTCAATTCCTGCCCAGGAACACCGCACAAACCTAATTTTTTTGTTCTATTGATTGTAATTTGCTTGTTGTGAAATCTCTCTGGTATCTACAGTTTTGTTTTCATAGCCTAATAGGCTTTTTTTTAATTAGAATCCAAAATAGCAAGGGTCCATTAAAAAAAAAATCATGAAAACTATAACTGCTGTACTTCTTTTGCGGCAGGGCAGCTCAAAAATGCAGAACACACAAGTGATCTGGCTCTTTTGCCTCGAGGCCGCCCATGTTGGCTTTCTCAAGCCAACATCAAAGTTTATTTACAAACTTTAGCCTCTAGCTCTAATCTCACATACTATATAGGATGATAGTATGAACATTGGGATGCAGGGCAAGACCTGAAATGTGTGTGTGTGTGTGTGTCAGACAAAAGCTATGCTCATACTGCAGGTAAATCAGATTTTTTTTTTTCAGGCAGATTGTGCAAACTATTAACAGCAAATGATCAAATCAGATTTGTGTGTCCAGACATAACTAATCTATCTGCATGTGTTGCTCTGGTAATGACGCAACCGTACCCATGTATGCAATGAGGTTTTCAAAACAGATGCAGAAAAAATGGTGTTTAATTTCGATCTCCAAATAAGTCGCGGTGCACATCTCCCCTGTTGCACAGAAAAACTCAGCAATGGAGGAGAATGGTGATGTTCAAGCTGTAGTCAAGGGTTTTGACGTCATCGTTTTGTGTCGCATTAAGACTGACACAAAAGACTATTTGAAATCTGATTTGAGCAGCCAGAGCATCCAGGCTGAGATGCATCTGTTAAAAAAAAGATTGAAATCACATTTAAATCTACCTTCTTATGTGGTTTGAATCAGATTTGATTTTTTTTAAATCTAAATATAATTTTTTATTTATTTACTTATTTTTTGCTGTCCACCCTGCTGAAAAAACCAGCATATGCTGGTTAGGTATGTTTTGATGCTGGGATGCTGGTTTATGCTGGTCCTTTGCTGGTTTATGCTGGTATTTT
>JAFVLL020027032.1:0-29902 GCA_021397915.2 Tor tambroides | reverse complement strand
TCAACTGAAAACCCCAAAGAACCTACTTTCAGAAGACGCCAAGGACCTCAATATCTATTAGCTGGTGTACTAATAGAAAAATGCCTGAAGACATACTATAACCTTAAGCACACAGAAAATGCCAGTTATCTGTCCCCATTTTTTACTGACATGAAAGGGATAGTTCACTCAAAAATGAAAATTATTTCATTAATTACTCACCCTGAAGTTGTTCCAAACCTGTAAGACCTTTGTTCTTCTTCAAAACACAAATTAAGATATTTTTGATGAAATCCAAGAGCTTTCAAAAACAACAACTTTATTCAACAATTTTCTCTTTTCTGTGTCACAACACAAGTTCAAATGAGTACCACACGCATGTGTCGTGGGACTCTCATGAACGCGCGTCAAATTCTGACAAGGAAGATAAGAAATTGTTGAATAAAGTAGTTCTGTTTTTCTTTGCGCACAAAAAGTATTGTCGTAGCTTCATAAAAATAAAGTTGAACCACTGATGTCACATGGACTATTTTAACAATGTCTTTACTACGTTTCTGGGCCTTGAACGTGGTAATTCCGTTGCTGTCTATGCAGGGACAGAAAGCTCTTGGATTTCTTCAAAAATATCTTAATTTGTGTTCTGAAGGTGAATGAAGGTCTTATGGGTCTGGAACAACATGAGGGTGAGTAATTAATGACAGAATTTGCATTTTTGGGTGAACTATACCTTAAAGAGAAATAAGACATTTACCTTGGTGTTCACATTTCCATGGATAATGGCTGGCAGGCTGTTGTAGACTGTGTTCCTCACTCGCACTCGCTCCGTCCCAAACTTCAGGAGAACTTCATCTAAATTCAAAAACAGATTTGTACATTTTTACATTCAGTACTTCTGTCGAATTCTTTTCTGTGTTTAATTGTCCAGCAGACAAAAATTGTAAGCCTGTTCTCTTCTCAACTAGGTAACATGGCCACAAAAGGAGATGAGTTACATTTATGGATTTATTCAAATCCCTATATGAGCAGTATTATTAGTGATGCCAAAACCAAAATTGTTATGATGCAAAAAACTTTGATGTCCCTTTATTCATCAGCTATGGATGATGCAATATATGAAAAAATATTTTTTTTTTTTATATACACCATCTTGGATTGACTCACCCACGGCTCCATTCAAATTCTGGAAAATCTCGCACTTGTGGTCCAAGGTCATATTAAGTCTTTCCTAAAATAAAGAACAGAACACAGTGGAGTTTGTGTAAAAAGTGACCGTGTGACCTTTGTCCCTGTGTAAACTGTTTATAGTTGTGTATTTTTAACCAGTTTGTTTGCCTTGTTTGAGTGGTGTGATACATTTGCAGGCGTTTTATAAGTGCATGTGGTCAAGTTACAAGCACATTTATGTTCTCACAGAGTGCCTTAAAAGGATAGTTTACCCAAAAATGAAAATTCTGTCATTATTTATTCATTCTCACTTGTTCCAAACCTGCACAAGTTTCCCATGTGTTGAACACAAAAAGAATTGACATTATTCTTCAGAATATCTTATTTTGTGCTCAACAGAAGAAAGAAACTCATATAGGTGTTTTTTTTAACAACTTGAGGGTGAGTAAATGATGACAGAATTTTCATTTTTGGGTTTGGGTTTTTTCACTGACCCTCTGAAGTGGATCCACGTAGATCTTTGTGTAGAATAGCTGATCATCATCATTATCATGAAGGTCCCACTGATTCGCAATCTTCTGAATGTATGGAGCATACCCGATAAAGCCTGTGAAAGACATCGCATTTTATTTTTATTTTTTTTATGGGCTGTGTGTTGTAAAAGAAAGTATAGGATGTAAAAGAATGTGTGAAGCATTGACATTATGGTATGCCTGGATACAGCAGTTCCAATTTCAATTACGTCTCCTCTAAAAAGGGTAAATCTCACTTCCAATTCTGGTGTGGTTCCTCAAACCCTCAAAACAGTGGGAGAAGTCTGGCAGAAATATCTGACCAACCAGCAACAAGTGTTGTGTGGCCACATCTAACCTCTGATGGCACAGACAGTCTACATCTACTCAAGATGGAGGACTGTAATCAGTATAGGACCTCAGCTATGTGCTGGCTCTCTGCGTTTCTGTAGCAACCTGCGTATGGATTTCTCATCATTTTCTTGAAGCTCTGACCACAGATGAAAATTGTAGGGCTTGGAGCCCTAGATACCATCATTTAGCAGGAATTAGGAGCTATGTTAGGTTACCGCCCTATAGACTATTTTTAACTCCTAATAACCTTTTTCTATAGCCGACATTCATAGACTGCTCTAAAAACCATCTTCAATACTGTTTCCAGTGGCTGTAGTAGGAATTCTGGATAGTGCCAATCTGTTCAGAAGCACCATCACATCTCAAATGATTGTACTGGAAATCTACAGCTTTCAGTGGATTATCAGTCCGCCAAAAGCCAGAAGAAGATAAACAAGGCAAGTATGATTTAAATGTTAGTTCATTCGCTAAATTAGCGGATCGTCTTAGTCTGAAGGCGGACACCTCAGATGTGGTGACATGAATCTTGTTTTATTACAGTACAATAAAGTAAATCCCTTGACATAATGCCCAGGTTTGAAAGCAATAGCTGAAGCCAGATGTAAGGCATTGTGACATGTGGTTTTAATCTAGAATCCAGAATGTTTTTTCCCACCAATCGAAACAACGCTACCTTCAACAAACTTGAATTTGGGCAAAGCAAGGGATGATCAGAATGAGATGGGCCGTGCCATGCAGTCTTTCTTATTTCCACAAAAACACTGGTCCACATGACAATTCTGGTCCAACTGAAACAAAACAGTAGCCACCGCAATCTATGGAGCAGCCGAAGGGATTAAACCAACCTTCAATTTTGGATGTACAGGCTATTGAAGAGGAAGTCCAAAACAAACAAACTTGCCCTGTTAATGACACAGACTCAACAACCTGACAGGACACTACATAAGACAAAGTGACCACCGCAGTCAAAACAGTAACTGACCAGATTAAAATAGGACGGGATCAGGACTGCAGAGTTTAGACGAGCGATGACCACAGGGTTTTTGAGTAAAAGAGGGGCTGACATTACTTTTCTTCAACAGAGAGACTAGGTAAGATGGATGGATGCACACGTACACACTCAAATGAAAGCGGCATTCATGAAGACCCCTGAATGAATAGTGCACTATGCCTGGTGGCCCTCAGGAAATTCCACAGGGTGAGTGACTGCCGCTTTCCAGTTTACACAGAAAACATTTTCTCTATCATACTGTAGCAATAATGAAATTCCACTGTTTGTCCTTTGCTCTCTAAAATCATCCTGCTTGCATTGTTCTAAATCCTACTAGACAAAACACACCCACACAGAAGCGTCTGGTGCAATCTGTGCTATGATGATACAGCTAATATGGCAGCTGGCCATGACCTATCCCAGTGATAAGCTTGCTGAGTCGATTTCGTAAAGACTGCCCTCCCAAATGCATGAACTGTGAAGAACAAATAGCATGTTTACAGACTAAACAAATGTACAAATTAATTGTACACATTTTGTCATACCAGTGCCCTTAAACCAGATTCAGGTAGCCTGTTATATACACCCTAACCATTTAATTAACTTGCTCTAAATAGTTTTTAACTGTTGGTAAGGTAATGATGCATAAAAGCTAGAAACGTTTTGTTCATTTATATGAACGGTTTGTTTTGGTCTTTAGAGTACATTTATAAAATGCAAACTGCATTTACAATGATAAAAATCTAATAACCAGGTACAGTTTTAAAGTGAAAATGTTACCAGATGTGCGCACATTGAACAAGCTACCAGATAAGTAAAGGTGTTTACACATAAAACAAAAGATTATGACCTATTATATGCAAATTTCTGTTTGATTTCACATCAAAACTGGTGAAAAACCTGATATTGCTTCAAAATATCATGTAAATGCAGCTGATTTTTCATACTTATCAGCCTTTTGTTGTAGTCTGCTTCACATGTAGACACATTCATCACAAACTTATGCCTTAAACGCTTTATTCAAGTGAACATAAATGTTTTTAGCTTTCATGGATTGTGTCTATGACTTTTGGAAGAATATTTGTATGGCTTTGCATGACCTGTTTGGGGTTTAAGCATAATCAGTGTCAGATTGCATTTGTAAATGTTTTGATACAATATGAGAGCTATGGAAATCCATTTGAACTGAACTGAATGAGTTGAAATCTCAATAACACAATGGCTTTGGGCCTGCAAAGCCTTGATGTGTAACTATGAAGTAACTTTCACACCAAAATAGAACATTCTATACAGCTGGTATTTCCTATTTTTACGCACCTCCAGAGTTAAGAAAGCGTTTCCCGCTGCGGACAGAAGGATACTTCTCTGCCAGTCGAGCATCTGGCCAGATGATTCCCTCAGCAGCGAACACCAGCTTATGATTGGTCTGCTGGAACTTTCTGAGAATCTCCTCAGGTCCACCAGCAAAGATGAGGTCATAACTGAAGAGGGAAAAGGAGCAGTAAATTCTGTTACTGACTACAACTGATCGGCAATTTTCACATTTAAGATATTATACAAACTATGTTGGCTAATCCACGTCCGGTTTATTTAATCAGCTATGTCTATTTTAACTGAACTCCTTGAAGGGAGGGGAAGGCATTTCATAGGCATTGATTTAGGTCTTCTATTTCAGACACTATTAATACGCCTGGTAACATTCGTAACTATAAATGTCATCGGGGAAGTAAACTGTGAGGGAGGCACCATGGTTTCCTCTCGTCTGGGGAGCACCCGTGCACACAAGTCATTTCCCTTTTTCTAGCACGACTTGAAATTCATCTGTGGAATATGTGACAGCTTCAATGTGGCAAAATGGTCTGAACTACACCTCTAAAGGAAATATTACTGTAAAAGATATTTCAGAGGAACCCTGAACTCTGATTTGCTAGCTCCTTACCTAAATGTTTAGGTTATATATAAGGATACATTTCTGGCATACAGCCTTGTGTCACGAGTCTGGTGTGCAAAGCAAAGCGCACAACAAAAGAGTATAATGAAGAGTTCCTTTTAATAATCCACAGACTGAGAAGGGCACAACCAAACATAAATCCGAAACAATAGCAGACCAAGGAACAGGGGAGAACACATGCTTTAAATGCTGAACGTAATCAAGGAGGAACAAAAAACAGGTGTGGAACTAATTAATCAAAAACCATGGAAACAAACTAGGCAGGAAGACAGAGACATAGAAACTAAACTAAAACAGATCATAACCGTAACACCTTGAATGTTGTTATTCTGAACTTTCTGAACTCTAAAGTGTTTAGCAGACCTAGACAAATGTATAATTCCAGATATGGGTGTGTTCTGCAATAAGCATTTGATTCGATTTGAGGTATTTTATATAAATGGCTCCTTGATAAAATGGAACTGTACGTGGCAGGTACGCGTGAAGTTAACTTCAAACACTAATCTTTTTCTTCTTTGTGATCATAATAATCACTCATTTCTGTGGAACACACCCAGACCTGCACGGCAAAAAACCCTCTCGCCACACTTTCATTATAAATTGACATGCCATAATTTCCCTTGAATGATGAAGTCAAATAACAGGCCATTTCAGGTTGATGGCTAATTTCACTGGTACTTGTGACTAGTGACAATAAAGGACTGGCATTTATTATGGTTGATTACCATAAATTGAGTGAAAAGCCACCATTTCAACAAGAGCATTGGTTATAGGTAAGTCTACAAAATTGTTGAACAAATGCCCAACCGGTTTTCCTTCACACAGAATCTTGCTGTTTCCCATTGAGCTGGCAATGATACTGTAAGATTTCTCCCACTGAGGCTGTTAAAAAATGGATATGCATTTAAACTTACGGCACATTTGTTATAGTCAATTTACATTGCACAAAGCTATGCATTTAGCCAGTAATTTTAACTATATCTAGACTATGAATTTTCCTGGGCATCATTTATTTTCAATTACAGGTAATTACTAAAAAGTATTCTGTGGCAAATTAGAGTTTATTAACAGCTAGTCCTCATATAGAGGAATTAAAATTGGATATTGTATGTGGACCACTATTTTTACTTTCCAGTCTATCTGATGCCATTTAGCATTTAGGGGGCTTTTCACACATAAAACTGGGTCCCACTTTATATTAGGTGGTGTACTTAAATAAATAATAATAATAATAATAATAATAATAAGTACAATGTACTTATTGTGTTCATATTGTATAGCAAAACACTTTTGCTGCTACTGAGGTGGGATATGGGTAAGGTTAGGGACAGGTTTGGTGGTATGGGTAGGTTTCAGGTGGGTTAAGGTGTAAGGGATGGGTCAACCGTGCAAATATAAATGTAATTACAGAAATTAATTACAGATGTAATTACATGCAGGTATTTAATATATGTATATAAGTACAATGTAAAACCATGTATGTACACAATACGTGCATTGTATCAAATAATTAATTTAAATGTAAGTACATAGTAGTTAAGGCCACCTAATATAAAGTTGGACCATAACATCTAGGTTATTAATTTTATTAACAATTAGATCAGGTATAAAAGGTAACGTTGGTTCTTAGCTGTCTGAAACTGATACATATGGTTTAGCTGTACTCTAGTTTCTAAAACCTTTATAAACCGATCAAAGTATTAAAAGAAATCAGCTTTATGGCCAGTTAATATCATCCAATCATCTTTTTTTTCCAATAGGCAGCCCTTGACAAGCACATTACCTGTCCACAAATAAAACCACCAAATCCTCTTGGTCAGCCAGAGACTCCATGGCTTCCTTTAACAGTCGAACCTTCTGGCCTCCACCGATAGATCGACCCACATCACCTCCCTTCCAATTCTCTCCCATCCCCAGCACCTGTGTTCAGTATATATTAGTTCGAACAGCATCTCAATCAACATACTACCATCAGCTTGAAGAAATGAAACATCTACCAGGTGAGAAACAGTGGGGTGGAAGAGTGTGAGACCTTACATTGTGTGATTGGTTAAATTGAGAAATAAACCTTACCTTCACATTGAATTTGAAGTAGTTTGCTGACTGCATGAAGCGGTGGAAGCCATCCGTCTCCTGTGTTGCAACAGTAAGTACGAGTAGTTTTTCTGGTGACAACAAAATTGAGAAATAAAAAGTGTATGTTAGGAAAAAAACAAGGAGATGTCTAGCAAAGTAAAATAGCATGACCTTTTTCTAAGTGTGGAGGCTGGAAGTGTAGAAACACTACTATTCCTGGACTGTACTCCTCAAAAACCTTAAGATATCTAGAATTCTTTAAGTTTAAAGTTGTCCAAAACCCTGCCATTCCCTAAAGAGCCTCTTTACCAAAATATATATGTTCCTTTTGGCCTACAGTATGAAGTAGAGGGTATCTTGTTACTCCAAACCAAACCTCAAACCTATGTCAACACTCATAAAACTGATTCCCAAAGTGCATCCCTTCCTCTTGTGAGAATAAATGCACAGTAAAGTTAAAATCACCATGATTTGAAATGTTTTTGGCAGGACATGTTCTATAATGAGTAGTAGTGTTACATATGATGGCGGTAACAGTAGTGCTGATGGTTGGTTAGCAGAAGAGGGTCTTAGTTTCACAAGTGCTTGCTATATTTCCGCTGGACGTGCCAGTGAGCAGGTACAGACCCTCTAGTAGAGCAGTGTGGGAAAATACATTCCACACTGGGGTGTGAAGGGCTAGGTAACTTCAATCGTCCATCATCTCTAGGGTTTGGAAAACAGCCCCAGAGAAATCTTAAGCAAACTTGAGGAAAAAAACAGGATGTGTGTTCGTCATCTTTAACACTGTAACACTGTGTAGGTTTTACAACTGTGAGATTGCAAACAAATGGCAAGCATGTAGAATTAAACCTCAATTGTTCTTGCCTCTGATGGTGTGGCTTTCAGAAAAATGCTTCAGTGCTTTGATCTACTTTTAAAAGTAATTTCCAGAGGTGTCAGAGTGATTAGTCACACGATATTTACAGTTCAGGTGATCTTTGCACACTAAACTTGGTTAGAAGAAACTACTTTACCACTGGAAAAATAAACACTGCACCTTGAAATGTTTTCTCTACAGTAGGAACAATGTGGGAAGGTTTCTAAATATCATTGGGTTGAACGGGAAGGTCAGCATCTTTGCCTCATTCATTTTGGAATGGAATACATTATTACACGTTCAGCAATAAAATGGGGAGTTAAGGCAGGGGCAACAGGATTTCTCACCTCATGAAATGGCTCAACTAAACCATTTCAGAATAGAGTGCTAGTACTCTGTACGTGCTGAGCCAAGCATGGAAATGTCATGTTAGCAAACAATTGAAAAAAGCTTAATTACAATCCGATTTCTTGGACAGAACATCCTTACCCTTCTGTCCAGCCGCTGGTCTGTGTGAGCTAGAGGTGGTGAGGAGGTACACAAAAATCAAGGCCTGCCCTCTATTTTTTTCTCATTCAATATTCGGTTTCACTTGGAAATATGTCAGAATACTGACGTAAACTCAGCTGCAACTTCCTGTTTACACAAAAAAAAAAAAAAAGAAAAAAAAAAAAAAAAGATTTTCATGCTTTAAGAACATAGCTTACAGAAAATACCATATTTTGGAGCCCTTGTGAAAAATTCAGGGTTAGAGGTTTAAACCAGCCCATTTATTGAAGTTGGAACATCAGCACTTGAATCAATGTGCAACATTGTGTCCAAAGGTTTTTTCTTCATCTTACCTAACAATTTTAGGGAGTTTTTCCCTATAGTCCCTGTTGCCTTTGCCTTGCATTCTGTGGCTCTAGGCTCTCATCAGCAAGAAATAGACATAGATAAAAAGATAAAGAGATAAAAAGATGGCAACCTCCAGGTCATATACTTCCAGGGGGTCCTGCACCATCTGACTAATGAATCGCTACCACAGTCAACACTTGAAATTTAGAAAAACTGCACAGCTTCCATGGAAGCATATATACAGTATGAGTCAGAGTATAAGAAAAGGGTCAGAATATCAATTATAATTCTGATGAAGACATTACAATGAGTGAGGACTTCTTAAGAAAAGCCTGAAAACCTCGGAGACTTCATTGTGTTTCCTTGTGATCCGTCTGATTCCTGTCTACGTTCCAGACGAAAGGTCTGGTTCCTCTCACATAAGTTATATGCTGTTCTATAACATGCTGTAAATGTTTAATCTGCGCATCTCGATGCTTGGACGGTAATGTTATATCCAACGGAAAACCGCTAGAGAGCCATGCCGGTCATGCCATGTGCACACTGCATCCTTTAAACGTCCAGGTTTCATTGAGCCTTGTTGTCTGAGAAAGCCCCTTTCTGTGAGCAGGTTGGGTTTAAGATAACAGCTGGGGAAATCCATATAATGAAGTGTCTGGACCGCTACTCTGAAATGTGATATCTGCCAGGCTTCCTCTAGTTCTTGTTCAGTGGTTACGTCAGCCTTTAATATGGGTCATGTTAAAGAAAATCTGAAGGGTCTTTAATCATTGTAAATCTCATGGGCAAGAAAAAATCTCTTTATCTCAGTTGTTTCTCTTACAGCAAGATTAAATAGTGACCCCATAGTGACTTGCTATACGACCCCAGTAAACTCAAATGCATCTCCCATAGGAGTTTCAGAAAAGATGTGCTAAGATTTGCCAAATTCCAAGTCTTCTATCAAAAGATCTCAATATGAACTCAAACATTTTTATTAAATTCTTGCAAGACCAAATAATCTTGGCTATGATAGACACATTAATTTTTTAGCTCCATTTTCTTACTGTATCCCAAAAAATGTCTAATTTGTATCTGTTTTATTGCTCTTATGGGGTTTTAGAAGAATTATATTTTAGGACAATATTGATACTTCAATGAAACATAAATAAGATCTTCATCAAATCTTGAAAGCTTTGAGAGAGCAACCTTTTTTTATTTTCCTCTGGGATCTGTAAATCACAGATAAATCAATGCTTGCATGTTTAAACAAGATGTACTGAGCTATGTTTCTTCAGAATCAACATCCAAATGTCACTATTTCCAGAACACGGCAATGTTTTTTTCATTCACATATACACCATTCTTTGCCAATCTAGAATTTATTGCACCTTCGAGACTGGCGTTTCTGCAGCCGGCATGCATCTTTCAATATTTTCTCCTTGTACTTAAAATAAAGTTTCACACTAATCCATTTCAGTGTATAATCTATCACAACATAATATCCATGTGACTCTATTCCATTGTGGCTATACAGATCTAAAAAACCACACCAGAGAAGAACCTGAATTATTTTGTTCTTTTGCAGAATTTGGAGGCTATTTCCCAGCATGTCTTGAAACATTTGCATAATGGATGAGTGTGAGTGATTGGGGGTGGATGGTTACATTCTCTCTCTGTAGTCTTCCCCTAAGGCCAACAATAAACACCAATTGCTTTGACCCACAATTGACCTAACCTTTGCTTGATCCCTCAAGACAAAAGCAAAAGATAACAAACGCAGGAGCCGGCAAAGCGTATTCTAGCCACTGTTTTCTTTGTGCCGTGCTAGAGAGATTGAGGGCAGGATCCAGGCTACCAAGCTTAGAGAATCGGTTGCTATGGCTACAAATATACACACACAAGTATGTGATGACGCACAACTCCTGCTGTGATGGTCAAACGGCACCCTCTGCAATGATGTGAAGATAAGCAGGTGATTTAGACATTCCACTCAGCTCAAATACAGGATTTGCCAAGAAGATTTGTCTTGTGTCTTGTGCCATTTCTCCTGCTGTTGCAGAGTAGTTGTTGCAATGATATGTGGTTGCAAAGATATTCTGGTTGGATTTTTGGGTGTTGATAGGTGATTGCTAGGGTTTTCTAGTTGCTAATTTGGAATTTGCTGCTTTAAGTAGTAGAAAGCTGCTTGGTTTGAAAATGATCTCTGTATGAACTGTGCTTCATACATTGCTAAACTAGGCAATAGACAATGGATCTTTTTTGCCCATTTTTGAAATTTTGGTAATGTGATCATGCCTTTAGATTCAGAGGTTTAAGCAACAGTAATAGTGATGCTTAATAAAACAAACATCCCCAAATATGATTTCTAACTTATGAGATAATAAGTTGTGCTGTTTCTCTTGTTTCTTTCTCAAAGGCTACTTTTGAAATTTTAAATAATAAATAATTTCTCTTGATGTGTCTTTAATCTTGACATGTCTGCCATATAGAGAAAGTTAGCTTCACAATAACTGAGCAGAAGACATGATTAGTGGTTCTAAAGTATCTTCTCAAAGACAGAAACTAAGCCACTGCACAGCATGTAATCACTTTAAGCAGCTGTGATTAAAAAAATGCACTCTATCAAGGTATATTTTCTTTGATTCATGCAGCCTACATGTAAAGCAGAAAGAATTACAAGACCAGAGGAATCATATTATGGGAGTGTGCACCCCGTAGGGCAATAATGTGTGTTAATGGAGTCTACAGATAGTGCTTAAAGCAGTGCAAGTAGACATTTAGTGTAGACAGAGAGGTCACTGTCCAACACTCTGAAGAATTTCATTTTCCGCCTCTTGATGTAGGAACACTGTTTTTAGAGCTGAAGTAAAAATCTGTGGAAAAAGCAGTTTGGACTTTTAAGAGATGGCTATTTTGAATGTAGTACATAGTCTTGGCCTGAGGAGACAGTGTTTGACAGAACAGTGTGAACTGCTAAGGTCCAGAGGAATGCTGCTTCAGACAGGCAAGCTGCTGCTTTTCTCAGAATGGTGCTTTAAAAGTGTTCCTGTGCACACAGTCAGGGCTATCAGTCTATGTAAACTCTCACACTGCACTGGAAGGCCACCGTAATGCACTCAGAACTTCTACCACACAGAACACTCAAGTCTCAGTAGGAGACTTGGAGTCAAAGAAAAAGTGAAAGACTCTCCCTTAAAGAAATTATTTTCGCAACTATATGACTGGGAAACTAGAGAACACACTTTGTTTTCTCTGTGACCCTCTCAGCTTATCTTCCAAGTAATGCTTGGGGCTCTGGAGATGGAGTATGTTTAAGAAAGCTCTCAGCCTACAATAACATGGCCTTTCACACTTTTTTGGATGGCTCTGGTGGGTCGACATACATCAGGCGGGTAAATCATACTGGGGAATGAACTAAGAATGAATTGTACCTGCTAAAAGCATCATATAAAACATACTGTCCGCATGGTGTAATTTCCCATCTGGTAAGCTGGTTTTGATTGCTTGATTTTGGAGAATAACGCTGCTACTTATTTATTTGGGACTGTGCAGCATCACTTCACAATTAAAATTCAGGCAGTTAAAGCAGCTCTTTAAAATGCAGAAAGTTCTTGACTACCCAGTGCTTCTACACATTTATGGTGTTTTTCTCCATTATTTTATCATTGTTTAATGAATTGCTGATACTATAAACAATTTAACATGTCACAAAATATTGCTTTTGCAGGTGGTAATAGATGGCAAAATATAGCTGATTTTTGTGTATAAAACTGCAATTTATAATAGGCCTAAGATAGCAGAAGATTTTTTATTTTTTTTTTTCACAGTCCTTGTGCCTGTTAAGGCCTTATTCTAAGATGAATACAGTGATGCAAACAATTAATAAAAATTATTATAATATTATACCTGAATGAAAGTTAATTTAAATGAATCTTATTTTGATTTTGTGTTACGCAAGTTATTTCATTGCATGGAAAATTTTGCATTCAAAAAGGTCTAAGGACTGCAGTTTTAGCATTCATTGCAGAAGAACAGGCCTTTATTACCATTATTTACTGCACTACAAAGTCAAAATTAGTCCTCAAGATGGTGCAATAACGATGGGTTCAACAGTTGAGGATTTGTAATTCCAAAACAAGTCGTTTTTTTTTTGTTTGTTTTTTAAGTAAGACAATGTAAGACTGAAGAATTACTGAGAACACAATCTTGCATTTTTGTGCCCTTAAGGGATATGCTTAACCCCCTCAGGGTTTCTGCAGGGGAATTGTCTTTACAATTGCACTATAAATTGGCTTTTGTAAAAGTAAATGACTGCTGAAAAAGAATGAATAAATCAGCTATAACATCAACTAAATCTATTTCAAACCAAGCCAATTTTAATAAGTACACTGAGTAACAGCAGCAAATAAGACATATACTAACAGAGGTGATCTCACTTCAGGCAGTTCTGGGAAAAATGAAAACACTACAGAGTCACATAACTGACCTCATTAGGCGGTCTGATCCCTCAACAGCCAGACTCTACCACAGTGCCCATTCATTCATACCGTAAGTATGTCATTGTTTTTCTCCAGCCGACCAGCACTTCCGAATTGGTGTAAGGAGTACCCTGTTCTTAACACGAGCATGTTAACACAATCCCAACCAAAATCACCAGAATCAAGTGCCAGAACATATATACACACAAATATCTAGAGCTCAGACTTTACACCTCATTACTCTGCGAAAACAAAGGCCAACATCAGATCGGAAGAATTTTAATGTAACCACAGATAGCTGTGACTCGACAACGAGATACTTGTATGTAAACACAGACATGCAGATATTCCAAAACGTGTTCTAAATCTTTGTGGCTGTAGACAGGTGACTGGCAAATGTGTTATCACTTAGGGACCAGAAACCAAATCTGAAGGATGGGCGCAGAACAAACCAGGGGGAAAAGGGTGGTGGGGTTATTGTAGGCAGACATTATTTCAGCTGTCCACAACTAAAACAAAAAAGCCTACTCTCTTGGGGCTTGGAAATTTCCTTGATTGTTTAAATATGCCCCTGTGTCTATAGCCCGAGAATCTAGTAGTACACTGGCAAGGGGGGTTGTGTGTCAATTGCACCCCTCCAGTGCAGCTGTAAATGCCTCTAGAATGGAACATTGCATCGCGTCACCAGCATCTGGTTTAACATGGGCTTGGCCACAATAGTTCAGTTGAGGATTTAACTTACCAGTAACTCGTATTTATTTTTCCTTGGCTGGAAAAACAATCACAAGTATAAAGAACAGAGAAAAAGAAGGTGGTCATTTGGTTGACATCACCAAAATTGTGCCTGCCACCGTCTAATGCTCGCAATTATTGTGGTCACTTCCTGTGCTGAGCTGAGTTGAGTTGAGCGTTGACTTGGAGTTGGAATGCTGTATTGGCCAGAGCAATTAAACAAGCCAAACTGAGCAACAGCTTCTGTTTGATTCTGGAAACCCTCGTAACCTCGTGTTTTGAAGACCGCACACAGTTACAGGGGTTGAATAAGGATATGAAATATGATGGCAAGCCATCACTGTTGGTTATTCTTAGACTGTGTTTACATTTGGCAGGTTTGATTTGATTAAAACCAAAAATTATTATTCTGTTAGTGCAGTTCATTTGAATATGCTTGAACGCTGTCATCTGAACCAAACAAACGGACCAAGACCCACCTGGTCATGATCGACTGAAATATAAACACAACCTGGACCGAAGACATCTACACCAACCAAAAACAGTACGAAATGTCACGAGATGCAAGCCTAAAAAGGACAGAATGCTCAAGCATACCTGGTTCTCCTCGTCATAGAAACCAACGTCTGCTCACAGCAGATCTCCATGTGTGCAACAGAGGAATTCCTGGTGCTGGTTTGGCTCCTTTACACATTTTAAAAGCTCTTTGTGAGGTATCAGCTGATAAAAACACCACCATATGTACACGCATACAACAAGCACGTTTAACTCAACACACAGCAATTGTGGATGTTTGGTAAGTTCACAAAATATACATCATAAAAGCTGTCTAATCAGGTTGGGACTGTATCCTTATGTCTATTGTTTAATATCTTTATGTTTGGTGTTAAAAATGACAGTGTGAATGCTAAGTGAACAAGGACTAAATGTATCATTTACTTTTTGGTCCAGACCAAAAGAACCAAGAGAGCCAAACAACAAGTGGAAACACACCCTTACAGTTCGGCCTCATATATACGCTAATCATTCACGTCAAAACTAAAGTATACTTTGGAATTTATGCTGCGTTTCAGTTTAGTGATGCTCAAAATTCAATTCATCGATTTCACACACTTTTGTTAACCCAACAGTCTACTCGCAATGAAAGTGTAGTAATAACATCACAGACATCACTACCTGCACCTCACAGCGATTTGCTGTTGTCCAGATCCTCATTTGCATACAGCTGAGCTTTTCTCAACTTTGAGAAGCTCTCAGTTGCTCTCAACATTTTCTCTGTTCCACTATCAATTCCACATTCCTCGACAATAGCGTGTTGCTCGAATCTCATACGAATCAACTGAAATTTCCCATAAGTGTGGGAACACCACTATGGGTTTTTCCAGGCATAGTGGTACCGACATGACTGATACCTTAAATTGCATGGCAAGTTAATGAGATGTACATTAATTTTCTGATTTTATGGATAAAACAGGTGCCTGATCTAACAAGCCACAAACAAGCCTGATCCAGTGGCCAAAATATCATAAACCCCACCAAAGAACATTCTGTATTTTCAACTCAAAAAAAAATGAACTGGCTCCACACCAGTGCTTAAAACTGGCCCGTCTTTATAGCATTAAGACATCTAAAAAATTACTTTGGACATTAAAATGTTCTCTGAAATGTTCTTCTGTCTATGGAAACAGACATGCTGAAGTGTCCCTCAGAGCTCAGAGTCAATCAAATAAAAATCACAGGCACAGAAATGGTTATTTCTGACAAATCTGATCAGCTCCCTGCAAAACTCGATTAGAGAATAAGTAAAACCAGAGACTTCAGAACAAAAGGTTGTGGCACAAGTTTGGATGTGACTACACAACTGGACTTTTGTTTGTCTTTTGGCTCGGACAATCATTTAACGGTTTGACAAACACAGCCGACATCCATCTAGACTGCTTATATAAACCAGACATCTTTAATCAAGTGTGCGGTTGACTGACACCATGTTGCACAAGATCAATTACAGGCTAGTGCTGCCAGGTCCAGCAGTCAACACTATAGACAAGCATATATGTTCTCTTTTACTGGGACTCGGAAGTCGTAAATCTTTCACTGCAGTTCAACTCATAGGCCAATGTTTCATTGTGAAGGGTTCAAAGAGGTCTAAATGTGGGTGGACATTGAAAACTCACAGGAGATGATAGTTCTCCCACAGGCATTTGAGTAGAGATGACCTCAAGAGTCACGAGGCGGATTGTTCAGATTTAAACGCTTCAGTTTCTAGGTTATTCAGGCTGATGGATGTGTTTAAAGACTGCGGTGATGTCATGCCGCAAACGCCAGAGGTTTCCTGTGCCGTTCACTCCTTTTTTGTCTACGTGAAGGCATGTATTTTTCTTTCTATACCTTCTCCTGTGTTTGGGATAGCATGCGTCATCTAGATACCAGTAACTGTTAAGGAGTCTAACTTAATTAGTGTGCGCAAAGGTACACAAAACCTCAAATCGGGGGCAATTAAGAGACCCATTTAGATTTTAATCTGCTCTGCATCTTAAATTTGGAAATTTACAGCCGGAATTCTTGAGATCGGTATGTGTCAGTGGTTTAACCGACAGCGTATGTGACATGGTACAGTTTAAAGTCAATAATAGATGGTCTTATTTCTTGTGATTCATCTGTCGACGCTATACCAAATCAAAATGTTAATTTCCATAAACGTGCTGCACTTCTGAAACGTCCTTCTTTTGTATGATATCATCAAGCCCTCCTATTTTTTAAGCCCCACACCTCTAACTATCTTTCTCCATGTAACTTCTCACGATCCAATTTCTGATCCTAGTTCAGGCTTATTGGAAATACTTGCTTGTGGTGATGATTCTGCAACACCAATATTACGTACCTTACTGCATGGTCCGTGACAGTTTCAAAGTGAAATGTCCAGTAAATGGTGGTAAATCATTGTGTTCAATGTGTGATTGTGACCACATTTTTATTACGTAGGTACCGACACATATTGCTGTGTTTTAATTACTTTTCTTCGGGTACGTATTGTGGTGGTTCGGAATTCTAATGTTTAGGGAGTGTCGCTAAATGTTAATGCTCTATCATGTTGGAAAATAATATAACCCCCTACACCAAACCCAACCCTAAACCTACCCGACAGTGTTAACGAATGCAGAAGCGATATAAAAACACATTTGCTGATGCAATTCTGCTATTTTAACTATTTTGACTTCCATATACACGGGTTTGGGATATTTTGTCGAACCGTAGTTTCACAGGATTCATACCAGAGTGCTTCTGTGTTAGAAAACCCATACACATCATGTTAAAACTGTTTTGAGGCCATAACATAATATTTTTCAAGGAATTGTGCGACAAATTAGCCTTTCTTAATCAAAACTCCGGCCCTGTAAATCATAATTTGTGTTAAAAGGAATAAAATTTGTCAGAGTTTTACTGCCTCTAGTGTTCATTTCAACTGGAAACTGCAGTGATTTGTACGTACATGTATGTTTTTCGAGGGAAGTATTTCAAACGAGCCTGGGTAGCCTGATTGATCAAATTAAGTCCCACCCTTTTTCTGGTTTCACTCAAAATTGTTTTTTGATTATGGAAGTTAAATGGGTCACAAATGGTATTTCATGTTGACCATCTATCCATGATGAATAATGTAAGCTTCATGTTTAAAAAATAGGTCATGTGAATTTTTTTTTTTTTTTTTACTTTTTTTTTTGCAATGACAAGGGATAAGGAGCTCACACTTTTGGAAGGTGTCAAGGCTCACTGAAACATCTTACAAATGCTTTAAATGTGAAACAGAAGATTAACTCCTTGAAAACAGTACTTTAGTTGTGTTATACTAAAAGCCAGATGTTACAAATGTTACTGCCTTACAGATAGCCTATACATATTCTCAAAAAAATACACACCTTGCCTTCCATTTGTGTGAAATCACAGTCATACAATACTCAAATGTGACACATGGCTGCACTTTGGGGTTTTGCTTTTGGAAAGTTTTACCAGTGACCTTTCTAGAAAGATACTTCTCAGACAGGAATGCATTAGTAAAGCTTGCAATAAAGTTCTGTCACTCCATTTTCCCACAGTTTGACCTAAATGTAATGCTCAGTGATGAACAGCACTAATAGAATCTCACTTACGTTTGATATTCATGACACATGAAAATTAACACGCTTGATTATATTCTGAATTATGATCCAGCGCACACAGGATTGTTTAGAAAATGTTTGTCATTTTTTCAAGCTATAAATTGCACCCTTTAAACACGCATCTCTTTGTCCCAGAGCTGGCTGATAGATGGGTTAGGTTTATCGCCTTGTATATACAATGTAAATGCAGTTCTGGAACTGTCAAGAATAAAGATTGCCGCAGTCAAATCGCATGGAAATGATAAACGCCAAAATGAATGAAATCTGTGTAGGTCATATTTATCCCTCTGACTAGGCTTGTTGACACTCAACAGAGCATCTTTAGGTTCCTATACAGTAACTAAAAAGGCAAAAGCAACTGTTCACAAACCATGGAGGCGTTTTAATTATTTAAACACGTTTTTAGGCTGTAAATGTTTTTACCATCACAAACAAATTACTGTACAACCTAATGGAATCCAGAAAGTAATTAAAAAACTTGTTTATGCTTCAAAGAAATGCTTAACTCATTAGGGTGTGCATTAACTGTGTGCTTTCCAATTTTATTATATTTTAGTTATTGCACTACACGACTATACGCGTTGTAGATTGAACAGCATAGTGTTATATCTCACAGGCACACATTCTCTTACAGCATGACCGTGTCAAAAAAAGGTCTACCTGACATCCTTCACGTCCCAACAAGAAGCAAGGTGTACTGTAGGGGAAACCGGGGCTAGCATGGGTTATTTATGAAAGTCATTTTCTGTATAGACACAAACCTTAGGTATGGGCTACTAACTAAAATAAATAAATGATGAAAATTATTTCAGCATTATTGCCTGAGCATGGCATATACCATTAAACAGCCTATTATGTTTTTTTTGTTGTTGTTGTTGTTTGTTTGTTTGTTTTTCAGTTAAATGCATACAGTAAAAAAAAATTATGAAACACAAAATAAACACCTTAAACTTTTTGGGGGGTAAACAGAGATTATAATTAATGTGAAAACTTATTCCAACTAATGGTTCGTTTTATATGTCAGTGACCTGTGTTCACTTGTTGCCTAAAATATTTTATAAAAATATAATACTAAAACGCAGTTTTCAGAATTCACACACAAACAAAAATGTCCTAAAATGTCCCCTTGTGACAACTTCCCCATGTGACCGTAGCCCTGGTCTCCCACAACTGATCGAAAAGTAGAAGGAAATGTAACACTTTACAGTAATTTTCAAATATTAAAGATCATTAATGTTCATTCACATAGAAATGGCATGGATTTTCCTTTATATTTTAAGGGTATGAATATTTGAACGCTCATCTATTGAATGATTTAAAAGGTTATTAATGAGAATTAGCCTAAGTGTTATCGTCACATTACTTAACTGTTCAGATCATAATTAGACTATTTTATACAACGCGAGCGTTCTAGACTTGTTGCGTCGCGTCGCACTCAGTGTGAATGACGCAGCAGAGTGTGCGGTCCCAGTGTAACTGACTCTTACCTGTTGGAATATCCTTATTTCTCTCCATACTCAGAGAATAATGAACACAGGACACCAGCGTTAAAATAAGCGCGTAAAAGCACCGAGGATGCTCCATCGCCGCTTCGGTGAAGTCCTCAGAGACGATGTGAACGAACAAGTTTTGTGTGGCTCTGCTGGTCAGCACACGGTGAGTCCTAGAAACCCCGGGGTCAGCAATAAAAGCTCTCTCGTAGATCACCTAAGTAAAGTCATTACTACTGAAATTCAGTAGTAATAAATGTGTTGATTAGTCCCTTAAGAACGAGCTGACTCTGATGGTGCCCTCGATGTTCCCCAGACAGGCTGACAGGAGCGAGTGTGATTGAACAAGTACAGCTGTGTTTGAGCACCCCTCCTCCTGCAGTCCTCAAACACGAGCTCAAATAATGCCCCCCTGCACCGCCCTCATTCACACCCAGACTCACACGCTGCTTTCACCGCACAAGAGAAACCAGTCAGCACGCTAAAAGTGAAAATTAGCTGCCTTGAGTAAAATGCCAGTGCGTCTATTAAAACATGCGGTGAAGTCATTAAACCTTTTGACCACTTTGAAATTATGAAGAAAGCGAACTAAAATGTATAGCTAAATCTTGTAGAAATGAAAAAAAAAAAAAAAAAAAGTCTGTGACAAGTTAAATGGATGGGGGGAAAAGTTGATGTTAGAAAAAATTGCTAAAAACATGTTTTACATATTTGACATAAGCTGAATGGATAATATCACTATGTCTGTTCTAAAATCAAGTCTGAGATGAAACAAAGATGGTAAATAAAACTTAAAAATACTGACAAAGGAAAGACTCTATAAAGGAACTCTATAAAGGAACCATCCTCTTTCAAATGCAAAAATTTGGGTTAGGGTTAGTCTATAGAATTTACAGTTAGTGTAATCTACGAAGAATTGGAGGTTGGAATCATTGTATAAAACAAATGTAATGCAGGGTAGAGTGGGGGAAAACAATAAAAAGTTACAATAAAAAAAAAATATATATATATATATATATATCTAGGGGGGGGGGTTACCCCATGGGGGCGTTTTCCCCTTCTCCTACCCTATGTGTGTGGTGAGTGGGGGTTTCCATATATTGTTAGCACCAAATGTCCCCACATAGACCATAAAACGTGAAATCACCTACATTGTGGGGAGCAGCCAACAGCCCTTATGAGAAAAATGGCTTAATAAACATATATAGTGCTTTAATTGAAATATAAACCACTTAGAAAATATAACTGGATCAGTATAAAAAGTATGGAAGTAAATAGATGATAGAAAAAAACAAAATAGAAAAAAAAAATGTGTGTTTCAGACACACTAAGCAAAAAGTATTTAAAAAAGTATGTTTTTGGACATATTACCTGTTTTTGTTGTTGTTGTTGTTGTTGTTGTTGTTGTTAACGTAAATATAATTTGTGAATAAAATTGCTAAGATCAGGTCAACCTTAATGATAATGATATTAAATACTGTCTTTATGTCTAAAGTGCATTTATTAGCTTATTTTAAGAACAAAATAAGTCAATGGGTCTTCAGTTTTTTTTTTGTTTGTTTTTTTTGGGTGTCATTGGGTCCTTATCATGATATAGAAATAAATGTGTATATGTGTTTCAGACATTTAATGGCTATTGAATACTAACAAGTATAGTCAGTTTTTTATATGGTTCCATGCAATACCATACCTTTTTAAGCATGTACCACAGCAATACAATGGTTTTTGACATGGTACCATGGTACATTGAGTACCATTGTATTCCCATCTGATACCATTGCTGTATGGTACAGCCATTTAAAAAAATGTAAAGCCTGTAAAGCCTGACATATTAAATATTAGTTATTATTAATATATATATATATATATATATATATATATATATATTATATAAAAATCTTTTTTTTTTTTTTAAAGGAGCAGTTTATTGAATATTCAGACAAAATCTCAATAAATAAATAAAAAGCTGAGATATGTGATGCATCAGGATTTTATGAGAATACAGAGCTCATGCTCAAGGAGAAAAGAAGAACTTAGTTTTATTCAAAACCCCAAAACTGAGCAAAAAATATGCAATTTGGTGTAGTTGCTGGTATTATGTCTAAAATAAGATGAAATTCTGATAGCTTGTAATGTAAATCAATTAGATCTTTATAACAGTATATAGCAGACTCTTTACATAAAATACATATACAATATCAATTGTCACACTGTATCTCCCAGTAGTCTTGCTATTCAAATGCTTAGTCTCTGTATTATTTTTTTTTTTTTTTCAGGAAAAAGATATAATACACTTCCAATACAATGATGACTGAGAGATTAATAAATAAACGTTAAAAAAGTTATTCTTACGTTAACTACATAGAAACCTTTAAAGAAACCTTTAAATCAGATGACAGAAGGCATGTAGTAGATTGTGTACGACATAGTTTTGTTATGGTTACAGGGTTAAAAAGTCTTTGGGAATGTTCATAAAGAACAAAAATGTTCATAAAGACACTGAGTAGTAAAATCGTATAATAATAAACGTAATAAACATGCTAAATAATCTTATAATGAAATAGTTAGCTCAATATTAAAACAACAACCGTAAAAAAAAAAAATCCCAAATTGGAAAAACAAATGTGTTGAGGCTGCCCACATACATCCACTGACCGCTTGTTTACTGCTGGACTTAAAAATATATAATTTTCCCTGTAGGCATATAAATTGAGCTCTATTTACTATACCACAATGACACTGCAGTACACTGAAAAGAAAGATCCTTCATGCCAAACAAAATCTATATGGCATAGCTGGATCTTGACCATGAAATTTATGCATTTTACTGTGGTCTCCAGCTTTCAGACATATGGTGTTGTTGCACACAGTGTTATAATGAGGTAACCTGGTTCACGTCCAACACTCTTAATAGTCACTGATTGATGTCACCGAGTCCAGTGTATTTCCATTCATTCTTCAGTTTCACTCATGCATGTAGCTATGAGCAGTACAAATACTCAAAATATAGGTTCACCAGAGGTTCACAGTTCTCCGTGGGCCATTAAAAAATGTCTTGTCGCAGTCTTTGTCACCACAGATGGAAGATGTTTCAAAGCACAAGAGTGGAGATAAATAATGGCAGGAGTGATAAATAAAGCAGCTATACTCAATACATCCCTTGACATTTCACAGCTTTGTGAGACAGAGGGGTTTGTTTGGACGGGTTTGGGGAATGGAAGCGGGGGCTACTAGCATAAACAGCTGAAATCACCTCTGTATCATACAGTGAGAAACACACTGGCTTTGCATTCATCTGCAACATCTGGTCTTGTTTTTTTTACTGAGAGTCAATATAGATGTGCTTTGTGTGGGAAGTCAAATGTACATATGAGATGTTTTTGCATTGTAACAAACTGTAAAGTGAAGTGAAGCTAATGGATATGTTGATTCATAGAGGCAGAAGGCTGCCAATGATTCAGAAAAGTCTGGAAAATGATGTTCTCTAAAATCTGTAACATGAAAGCTCAATTTACTATTGTAGTAAAAGGGTGAGTCTCACAAAACCATATTTCATTTTTCAACCCCAAATTACAGCCCAACAATCAAAAGAAAGCATAATGATTTTTTTTTATTTATTTTTTTTTACTATTTTCAAGTTTGTTTGTACTTTTTTTTTTTTTTAATATATGTGTTGCATACATTTTTAATCTAATACATTAAAATGTTATTTATTTTAGATATTATTTTATTTTTAATATATAATTATTTATTATTTTGTTACATAAGAAGAAGAAGAAGAATATATTTTAAATTATATATTATCTTCATAAAACATGATAATAATGAGTTATAAATTTAAAAAAAAAAATCCAAAGTAATTTTGGGGAATAACTGTCATGGAGATAAAGTCTGAATGCAAAGCACCTTAATGTTATTGTTCAATAAAATGTGACCTTTAACATGTTTTTGTGAGATACACCTCTCTTTTTTAATAATATTGACAAAAATGATGGTTTACATTCCAGGTGATGGCTGGTGATGTATAAGATCCTCCAAATAGGAGGGGAAAAAATGTTAAGTGTTCTTGTCGTAATTTCTTTGAAAGGCAAAGACATTAGTTTGAAGAGATGTCAAAGTCTGCAGGCAATAAAGACGGTTATGAATCTCCATCTATATTTCCATTCTTCGAAAATGTCAAGTACAGTGAATTTTGATGTGGTTGACAGTGTCAGGCAGTAGTACAACCAATAAATGAATTAGGACTAAACATTTTACCAGACCTTTGGACACTTTGTCTTGAATCACACAGTAAGACAATCTAAAAGCTTTAGCCCACCTAGTTGTTTTTCCCCCATGTGCATGGAGCAAACCGAAAATACATATACGTGTCTTTCTGCAGTACTGGCAGGCCTGGCAAATGGTTTCTCGATTACGATGATGAGTCACCCATCCACGACAACATGATCTCATGGACTTGATGAATCCTTTGCTATAATTACTTCCAATAATAGCTTTTTTTGTTTCAAATGTGTGCCTTTGATCGTGCCACTTTGCTTTAATTACAAACTGGCAACAACAGAAGACCAGTGCCTCTTGATAGACCAGCCGCAGTCAGCCTGACCACCTCATTTCCACATCTGTGCACTCGTTTGAGTGAAGTTAAGACGGGAAATCCCGTATTTCAGCCAAAATCATGAAGAGAACTTGACCTCCAGGAAAACACATTTGTCATCTTGCTCTATAAGCGTCCTCAGGAACCCATCATTCAAGTGGGTGGAAAGGAGGCAATCTATGCATCCGCATTGGTGCCATTTGCAACACTGAAGACAGGGAGATAGCAGTGTTGGACATGGACATTTCTAAAAGGAAAGAGTATAGGGTGGAGTATATGGAGTCACACATAAAAGACTATCCTTGTGAAAAACAAATGTGCTTAATTGTATTGAATGTGTGCTTGTAAAAATCTATTTTTCTTTTATAAAAACTGTAATTACAGATAATAATATATCAGTGAAATAAAAAGCCACTTTGTGAACATAGTGTACACTTTCATGAGTGTTTGTAAACACACTTTTTAAAAAAAGTGCACTTTATAATGTTGAATTAAAAGTTCTACCCTAAGCACTTTTCCTGCCATTGACAGAATTTTCCAGAATTTGTGAAACAATTCCCCGCCATTAAAAGAATTGTATGGCTTTCCATGTTTTCTTTGTTGTACAGTAGGAGGCACTATTGCACATCTTCTGAAACAGTACAGAATCTCAATCAAAAACACAGTGAAGAAGAAGCAGAAACACTGGCGCTAAAGAGTTAAAATACATTTTAAATAATCATGTTTTAAAAAAAAAAAACTTTTGTCAGAAGTGCAGGTATTTTGATGTGTTGAGGAACAAAACGCATGTAAAGTACCTGATTATCATTTTAAAATTAGTGTTATTCAGTATTACATTAAAAGTTCAGTTTTGGTATTGCATTTAGCTCATATATTTTAAATGTACTTAAAATGTTTGTAATTACACATTTGTAATGACAGCTGTAAATACATGATATGCATGTTTCAATATAAATTATATATTTTAGTTTACCAAAAAAGCTTGTCAGTAGATACGGTAGTATACTTTAACCACATTTAAAAGACAATAGAAGCAAATCTAAAATTACACATACACTGAAGTTTTACTTAAGTAAATAAAGCACTTAAAAGTTCTGCTAATTGCATTTAACACAAACTTAAAATACATTTTGTAGTGTCCAAAAACATCCAATTCAGGTTGCAATTAAGTATATATTTTAAAGTATATTATTGTCACAAGGGTTAATTCACCCAAAAATGAAAATTCTGGTACTACTTTACTCAACTTCATGTTGTTCCAAACAAGCATTACATCATTTACAGAAAAGAAGAAGAAGAAGAAAGTTTATGACGTACTTTTTCATACATTAAGTGGTGACAAGATGTTGTCAAGCTCCCAAAAGTATTAAAAAGAACCACCATTAAAATTTGTGCAAATGACCTCATTGTTTTGATATTGCACATCTTTGGATGCCTAGCTGTGGAGTTCTATATCATTGACATCAAAACTAAAACAATGTGTTCACACTGAATATTTAAATATATCATTTGAATCATTCAAGTTTTCCTAAAACAAAGCATATAACATTATACAACTTTAATTAATGTCTCTAATCTCTAATCACTGCACATTAATTGTACGGAAAATAGCAGCACAAATATTCTGCTAAATGTCCCTTTTTGTCTGCTACTGAATAAAGAAAGTCATATGGATTTGGAAAAACTATACATTTCAGTGACAGTACGAGACATGGTCACACAATGGCACCTTAAGTTTGACCAAAGAGATGGTTGTAAAGGAATGAAAATTTAGGTGGGTCCAAGGAGGCGCTCCATTGGATGACTTTAGTTGTCCTCTTGGGAGACTTCTTCATTTTTAGTTTATTTATACAGGGTTTGCTTCATGAGCAGTCTCTCATTAGAGTAATACCAAAAGTGATCATTAGAGAGGCCAGCCTGAAATAAGATGCTCAGATATATTTATACACCCTGACCATCACCGTTTCCAGGAGGAAAAAAAAGAGAGGACAAGCCTTTCGAGGAATGTGCATTATAAGCAGGATTTGTATGGTCAGTTCCATGTATATCTGAGAAAATCTCAGGGGAGCCTATCACATGTGGGCAAGACCCAAGATGAGAGTCCCGACATTTGCTAACTCTGAACAATAACCCAGCTGGTGTGGATGACTAAACATTTCGGTTTTCATGCATTCATTCAGCTGCACTGTATCTTGAGCCAGTTCTCAATGTCCCATCCCACTGGAGACTATCTCCAAGCTTTGTTTGCACAGATGTTGGTAGGACCTCTGTTTGACTGTGTGGTCTTTACACACAGATACAGAAAATTCCATACAGTATGTTGTGAGTCCTTGTAGTTTGTAAGCAATGACATAATTAATTTGTTTGCAAGCATGCCATTCCTAAACATTCCTTATATACAGCAATCAGTTAGCCTGGTGTTTGGAATCAAATTGCACTTAAGTATGAAAACTCACACTGCTGTGATTTCTGATATGTGTGCTTCAGCTGAACCCTGTAAATCAAGGTAAAGTGTACAGCGTATCTGGAGCTGAGGTAATGTGAATCTCTCGTTCTTGCGTATAGGGGTGTTCTGGAATTTTAGTATCAGCTAGTGTTGTCTATCATGGAATTCATTTAATAAGAAAAGTGATGGATGTGTTAGGTTATATTAATTTTTGAAGGATGATAATGTAGAATTAGTCACTTAAGTATATTGCTCTGGGCGGCTTACTGTGAAGTGGGACATGTTGCTGGATCAGCATCCTTGTTGGTCTTGGAACAGCATTCTTATAAACCAGATTTTTCGAAATAAGGCGAGGGCTGGGGACCTAACAACATGTTTCCCACTGATTTTAATGATAGTGGTTAGGGTTTGAGAAAGAGTTGTTTTGTTCTAGAACCAACACAACATGTTTACCCAGTTTTGGATTAGTTTACACGGATATATATATATCCGCCAACCAACCCAGTCTCATGAGATAGTTGCCTAAATTGCCTAAAATCTCAGGGTATTTTTTCAAGCATTCTTTCGACCTATTTCCCACTGATTTTAAACATAGGGTTTTGGAAGGAGTTGGGACTGTTGTTTTGGCATAAAAGTTGTTCTAGAACTAACACAACATGTTTCTCCAGTAGGTTTTTGATTAGAGTACATAAGAAAACGTAACTATTTTACAAATCTGTGATTTTGAAGGATTTTGTACAATTTGATTTGTACAAAAATTTATGATATTTATAAAAAAGCATGAAGCTCCAACACCCTAACCCTACTCCTAAAACTAACCCTCAGTGGGGCATGAGCATATCATATGAAAATGGATGAATAAGATCATAGAAATGTATACAAATTCACCACCAATTTGCCAAACTGTAAATTATGGTCATGATAGTGATGTAGTGTTGGATTTGACACTTTCAGGAAATGCTCTCTTTCACTGAGGAGGTTATAACTGGGCTTCAGTGGGTTTTTGCGTAGTAAAGCTATAGGTTTATCTGTCTGTCTAAACACAACACGTAATCAAATGTCTGAAGGATTTGCAAGCCTGTCTGTCTTTCAGAACATGCTCGCAACATTGAGGCCAGTTGTAGCCTTATTAACATGTATGCATGTTGGGTGAGGCCAAGAAACTATTTAGATCTGTTAGTCTATTGTGGAATTAATTTCATGAGAAAAGTAGTGGATGTGTTAGGTTGTATTAAGGTTGTATTATGTATTATGTAAGGTTGTATTATTGTATTATTAGGTTGTATTATGATACTACTAGAGTTAAGGTACTTGGACTCAGACTCAGACTGCAATTATGAATGAACTCGGACTCAGACACACTTGGGTGGACCTGTACTCGAACTTGACATGAACTCAGACAGTTGGATATTTTTTATTATTATTATTTAATTAATTTATTATTATTATTTTTTATTTATTTATTTTTACTGAGTGCAGTCGAATCCAGACTATAATGTTCTTGGTCACTTAAATATATTAAATATATATTAAATATATTACATTTATTGTGGCATACTGTCTATTTCCCAGACATGTCCTGGCCAAGATTTCTAAATTGTCTAAAATGTCCAGGTTTTGGCTTTGTTTTCCTATTGCTTTCATACTTGCTGAAGGTAATGGCTGAAAAGTAGTTTCGGCAAAGCCAAAACTCAGACATTTTAGGCAATTCAGAAATAACAGCCAGGACATATCCAGGAAAAAGAGGACATGTGGTCACCCTACCTAAACCTAACCCTCAGCGGGCAGATCTTATGAAAACAGACAAATGAGATCATAGAAATTCATATGAATTCACCACCAATTTGCCAAAATGTAAAATAGTTACGAATGGCCATGATAGTGTGTTGGCTTTAACACTTCCAGGGGATGTTCTCTTTCACTGAAGAGGTTTACATGCATAGTTATAATTGAGCTGCTGTGGTTTTTTTGTGTAGTCAAGCTATAGTTTAATCTGTCCAAACAAACTTGACACAACATGTAATCAAATGTTTGAAGGATTTGCATGCCAGTCTGTCTTTCAGAGAATACACACAAGAGTGAAGCCCATAGTAGCCTGATTGACATGTATATGTATACATACTGGATGAAGCCATGGTACTATAAACTGTAAATCTATTAACTCTGCTGTTAGTCTATTGTGGAATTCAGATGTGTTAGGTTGTATTTATTTGAAGGATGATACTATCATTCACTGTATCAGAGACCTAATGTGGACTATGATGTTCTTGGTTACTTAAATATATTGCCTGGAGCACCATACTGTGATTCTGTCAAATGATACATGTTGCTGGATCTGCATCCTTGTTGGTCGTGGAACAGCATTCCTATAAACAATATTTTTACAACAACATTCTTATTAACCTATTTCCCACTGATTTTAAGGATAGTGGTTGGGGTTTGGAAAGCAGTTGGGACTGTTGTTTTTGGCAGAAAAGTTGTTCTAGAATCAATCCGACAAGTTTCTCCAGGAGGTGTTGGATTAGAGTGCATACAGTATACGTTATATAAAAGCTCTGACTAACCTAATCTCATGAGAAAATGTAACTATTTTACGAAACAGTGATTTTCCATTTTTCCATTCATTTATTTAATCAGGGACAATGCACATTAATAGTACATAACAATATGCAAAATGCACCAGATTTAGCCAACACTGGCTAATTTTCATTCATAGTCCCTTGGCAGGTTGATGTTAAGGACAGGAAGAAAATATAAACAAAGAATATTTGTACACAAAATTAAGGACAGGGAGAAAATATAAAACAGGGGAAAGATATAAACTAAGAATATTAAAACACAAAATTACAGACTACCATACAATTTCAAAGGATGTTGTACAATTTTATTTGTACAATGGCTGATTTTTATAAAAAAAAGTGTAAGACTCCACCCGCTGGCCCAAACAACGGAATCAGCGGCCTGGTCGAAGGTTTAATGCATATTCGGTCTTTTATTTGCGTTATCTGGATTTAGTTCCAATTTTAGTCTAGCTCCATATTCAATCTGACTCCAATTTCAAGTGATCGTTAAATTTAGGCAATATTCTTAATTAAAAACTGATCACAAATATCGATTATATATTAATTTAGATATTTGATTATTCTGGAAATCCCATACTTTCAATTATTCGTTCATTAGGGACCAGGTATCGCTTAGCAATTCACTTGGCCAACTGTAAACGCACGGCACAAACTAGTCAGTTCTGAACATACTCAGAGGGTGCAGAGTGGTTATAATACCTTTAAGTGAGCTGCGCCTGCA
>JAFVLL020027030.1:0-27500 GCA_021397915.2 Tor tambroides | reverse complement strand
AACTCACCGCCAAGATAGTGTTCTTTGGATGGTTCCAAGAAGGTTGCTATGCAGACCTTTCCAACGTACTGTAACTACGCAATGCGTGAAGTTATGGATGCGCATCGCAGAGCTAGTGCAAGACGAGCATTTGTGGTTAAAAAGTATATCAATTTTTATTTTATTTTTTTTTACAATATATACTATCGTTTCACTAGATAAGACCCTTATTCCTCGGCTGAGATCGTGTGGAGCCCATGAAGCTGCACTGAAACTGTAATTTGGACTTTCGACCTGTTGGTCCCTGTTTAAGTCTAATTTATGGAGAAAAATCCTGGAATGTTTTCCTCAAAAACCTTAATTTTTTTCCGACTGAAGAAAGAAAGACATAAACATATTGGATGACATGGGGGTGAGTAAATTATCAGGAAAAATATATTTTGGAAGTGAACTAATCCTTTAAATGTAGCTCCTTCAGTTTCTATAGGATTTTCCTTTACCATTTTATCCACCAGACAAAAAATATTTGGGAAAAGTTAGATTGCTTGTAAAATTAACACACCTCTCCTCAACTTTATGTCTGAATAACCAAACAGGATGAGTAGTTTAATGTTTAGGGATGTTTTTTTTTTTTTCAAAAACAATTCATATCGGCAAGCTATTTTTAAAGACCCAAATTGATTAAAAATGGAAGGTATACACAAGAAAAGCGAGTAGAGGTTGGCACAATGTGGCAACAGAGAGAATTCGACAGTAAAAAAGTGAAAGAGAGGGAACAGAATGATATTGGAATGACAATCAAAGCAGTGAAAACTGTAAGTTAGAAAATAAACCCCAAATAATAAGCCAAAAGAAAACACAAACACACACACAAACACATATATATAAAAAAATGAATTCTTTTTCCCTTCCCATCATCCCTTATCTCTATTTAAAAACATGCACACACGCTTCGTCCATTCACATGCATTTTGGGTTTATTAGCTTTGTCCGCAGTGGTGCATTAGGCAGCTCGTCGGCCATGAAGCACCGCGTGAGGCTCAGCCGGCTCCCCGGGGATTTTTCTATTTACTGATACTATCGGTAGAGAGCTCTGCAGAGGACACAACCTCCACCACCACCCTGCTTACGGATGCATGGTCACGGCACAAAGATAGACCTCCTCACTTCACCTGCTTCTGGACTAGCGCTGTTTCTCTTTTTGGGGGGCCTGACGCAACCAAGCACAGACAGGCTGACTGACAATGAGGCAAACATTACATGAGACAGTAGCTACTTCTGCTGCCTGACTCAATCGTGTTGAAAGTGACAGTGATGGTGTTCAGAAGAGGAGCTAGAACCACGGTGGATGTCGTTCTGAGTCGTGAGAACGCATAAGTCTGCTAATACAGAAAAACACATGCGCCTCCACATGGCACCAAGGACACCCGAGCTCAGGAACTCGCCCTTCAAGCACGTTTCGTGCAAAAGTTAATCACAGGGAATGCAACTCCGGGGGATTTTGTTCAACAGCCTGTTCCTTCATCTCCGCTTGAGCTGGAATCATTAAACACATCGACTGGACAGTGAGAAGAACACACATGGCTTGTTTGTCAATTTCAGAGGGAACAGAGGCAAATCGGAGCTTAATGAAGAGAGGCTCACAGCGAGCCTTTGAAGTCGCTAAGCCGGCGAGGCACTCGGCAAACACTCCATTGTATGAGTTGCATGAGGTCGACTTAAGTAGAGCATCTCTTCTCGATGATGAGGAGAATTCTCTCAAAGCTCATGAAAGGAAAGTGATGGTAATACTTCTGAGATTGGAATGAGATTGAGTATTAGCAAGAGGGTGGAGGAAGAGAAGGAATGAATGAGAGACAGGAAGAAAGAGTTTGTGTAGGCTACCGCAAAAAGGGAAAGGGAAGATGGAAAAAAGACAAATAATGATTTTATTTAAACATGTGCAGTGCTGCGCCTTCCCTGCTGAAAAGACCAGCTCCACAAAATTCAGAAAGATCCATTTATTTAAATGCCACCAATAAAAACTACATAAACCACAATTAGTAGTATACTACGGGTACTAGTATACTGAAAGAAAGTGAAAGAAAGAAAGTGACGTGACATGCGGCCAAGTATGGTGACCCATACTTGGAATTTGTGCTCTGCATGTAACCCATCCAAAGTGAACACACACAGCAGTGAACACACACACCCGGAGCAGTGGTGTGTGTTCACGGTGTGTATACTACGAGTATAATACTAGTATATACTACGGGGCTGTTGAATGCTTGAATCTAAATGGTTGACAAATGTTCTGGGCAGTTATTTTTCAGGAAATAGAAAGTTAAAGTCATTCCAGGCAGTTCTTGACTGGATTACTGTTCCATATCACTTCACCAAATGATTTCTGTCATTTAAAAGGTCCTTACAGCCAACAAGAGCAAAAGAACCAAAACCCACAAAGACACTGACCAAGCTAAAAAATATAACAAATATAAAATGACAAACTAAAGATGGAAAGCAGCTGAAAAGCTACATGATATACTCAGTATTGAGATAACATAACATCGCTGTTCTTGAAGCAGTTAAACTTACAGCTTCACTATTAGAGACACTGCTGCAGAACACTGTTGAGAGACACACAAACTCATACACAAATACACAATAACGTTCTTTTTATTATAGGTATGCACCACCGCTTTAAATGTTTAAACTCTTTAAAGCAGGATTCTTATTGGCTGTCAGTGTTAATTGTCTGGAAAAAATCATATTGAAAGTGATTCTAATAATATCGGTCTGTGTCATTGTAGTGGTGTGGGTCTTATAAAAAAAAATAAATAAATAAATAATGACTCAGCCTGCACTACACCAGTCAAATGCTTTGTAGAATAGTCCCTACAATGCTCATCACACCAATCACCCAATCAGATGCTCTTTAGAATGAGAATGTCAATCCCTCTAATCTCACTTATAGCCAACTTCCTGTTTCAACATAGGAGATAAAATAATACTATCAAAATACTAAATACATATAATTAAATTATACTCTCATTTATATTCATATGCACATTAACAGCTAACCTGTTAAGCATTACATAATGTCTCTTAATGACCTATTAATGAAAACCTCAAGGTCTATATAAAGTAAATGAAGCCCTGTTGAATGAACCACTACACTGATTGAGGGCTTACAGTTAGCCATTTTTAGGTTCTTTGTGGTGTGAAATGATTTGACCTGCGATGTTCTCCACTTTCATTCTCCTGTCAGACAGCCCAAAGGTGCTGTCACCTCTTCAAGTAGACAAGAAAGAACCACTTACAGTCAACAAATGAAAAGAGATGTAACAGGCAAAGAGAAATCTATACATGGCTTTAGGCTATGCTTTTATACATTTATGTATTCTGCTTCGCTCTCCCTCAGAATGTATTCTTCTCACAAAATTGTATAAAAAGTCTGATGGAGAAGGAATGCCAAGCGACACCGGTTGAAGAGTAGTGTGGGATTCCTGGTGCCTGGGGACAGTCGTGTATGAAGGTTAAAAATGCAGAGCCGAGCTTGGAAACAAGGTCAGGGGGAGTGTGAACAGGGAGCGCTTTAGGGCAACAGAGGATGAAGGAAAGAGACACATATGGAATGATGTAGGAGAGTATGTTTCAAACAAAATGAACCCGGGTGAGGGATTTCAAAAGGGCAGGTGGTTTTGCGAGGGGATCGATTTGGTGGTTGTGAGGGGCTTCGTTTACCAGCTCATACCTGGAAACAGGGTTATTATGCGCGTGTATTAGGGCACTATACGCTGTAGTACATGCTCAACTGATGGCTGTAACAGAAAGAATAAAGAACTAAAGGTTATGATTCTAGGGAAAGATTCAGTTGCCTTAGTAGGGATTAAGAAAGCAAGGAGGTGGTTAGAAAGACGTTCCTACATGGAGCTGGCAAGCCAAGGTCAAGGTCTGTCTATCTATCTATCTATCTGTCTGTCTGTCTGTCTGTCTGTCTATCTGTCTGTCTATCTATCTATGTATCTATCTATCTATCTATCTATCTATCTATCCATCCATGTGTCTGTCTATCTATCTTACATCTATCTATCATGTTAAAAATTGTAGTCAGTAATTTTAGGTTATGTATTCTGACTTCTTTTGGACTACTTTTAGATTATTTTTGACATAAATTGTTTATAGATTTAAATAAGATTATTGTTATACAAAAGCAGTGCCGGCCCGTAGGGTTGTGGGGCCCTAGGCAAGATAATAAAAATAGGCCCTACTAGTGTAAAAATTGTCATAGCAATTTGACGAGTAAAGAGAAAGCACATAAAATGGCAATTTCAATAATTAAAAATGTGTAATAAGTGTAACACAGCATCCAACACACATATGTAAAAATATTTTAAAAATTGAAGTGCAAAATTAAAGTAAATAGATATACATGAAACACAAATAAATAAAAATAAAATATAAATGACTTATACACAAAAACTAAATAAAATAAACAGAGCATAAACAAAATAAACATCAGTGTTGAGTTCTGCACTCACTGATTATAATGCAACTTTGTGAGATCATGATGAACTAAAGTGAGTGACAGCTTTTTAGTGATTATAAAGTAACGCTCTTTGCACCATAGCAATGAATGGCACAAAAATATTATGGTTAGGCCATATATATATAATATTAAGGTTAGATCACCCTCACTAATTTTAGAAGCAACCTCAGTGATTTGATTCTGGAGCCAGGTCTGTAATTAGTTAAGGTAACATGCTGAAATGGCTCAATTTTCCCTCATGTGACAAGTCTGTCTGTGATCAGACATCATTGCATTTATAAAACAAATACTAATACTACAGCAATAAATATTATGTATAGCAGTCAGAACATCCTTTTTTTCGGCTCGTTTCGTTTGGATTCCATTTCTACTACAATTTCACTTTAATCTCTCTATCATTCTTTCACTTCAATTCCAAAATCTGAACCAACAAAATCTGCACACAAAATCTGAACTATAACTAGAAACGTTTTCAGATAAACTTTTTCTTTATTTGCCAGAAATTATATAGAACACTAAGTTTGCTGTGCCTGTTTGTAGATCTGCACAATTTGGCTAAAAAATTTTTGTTGTTTTTATATATCAATATGACTACTAATAATTCTGATTATAGTTATAACTAAATAAAACATTAAACAAATAATTATTGATAATTATTATTATTAATATATTTTACAGAAAACTGCAGCATGACCTGTTACAGTTTTTTTCAGCTGCTTACACACAAAATCTTTATTTGTCACACAGTAGAACCACACCAAATATGCAAAACCATACACTAATTCTGAGCCTTTGACTCAGTTTTCAATTTCATAAAACATTTTTTTGCAAAACACAACACACAATTCTCTACGTAACACAAAAATCTAACAGGAATTAATATTATGGCAAAGGTGTTTGCAAATGTTTGCTTTTGAGATGTGTTTGTGATATTTTGAATGCAGTGTTTCATTTTGCAAGCGATCATTTTGCATTATGTGTGTGCAATTCTTGGATTTGTGTATATAGTTTTGAGAAAAAAAAAGAAGCAAAGTTTTGAAAATGTGTGCAAGCAGTTGAAACAAACTGTAACATGCAGGTGGCCTAAAACTATAATTGTTTAAAAAGTTCTAAGGATTTATTATAAATGATTATAATTAAAAATCATTAACAGTGATTTCTTAATTTTTGTCAGGAAATTTTATGCATCCACCGAGAGAGAGAGAGAGAGAGAGAAAACTCCTCTACACTGGAGAAAAACTTAGAAAGTATTATTTTCCCTATTTTTACCCAAATAAGGTGCAGTGAGTAGCTGTTTCATTCATACTGGTAGCCGGAGGGCGCCCTCGTGTAAAACCATAAGTGAAAAAACATAAAATGAAATACTCACAAAAATCATGTTGGAGGAAATCCCTAATATGGACAAAGGCATATGCTATCGCTGCAGCAGCTGAATAAAACACAGATAGGACGTTTTAACTGATGAAGAATGAAGACAATAAACATACGATTGTCACAGATCACAAAAGGAAGTTATTTCAAATATTTAATAATATTTCATGTTTTGAAATGAATTTGGAGCAAAAACTTCATTAAATGTTTTTAAACGCACTGTACAGCCCTGGTGCGTCATCTGTATGTGTGTTGACTTAAAGGGGCTGTGCAGATCGATCGGTGTTTGACATCAAAAACACTGCAATAGGATAGGAAAGCATGCAGAGCTGTGCATTAGTATACTGCTCTCGCGGAGTCGCGGTACTTCGACGTCACACATCGATCTGTCTGCACAGTGCCGCTTCAAGTCGAACACACCTTGAAATTTAATTGACCACGTCGAGGCCACGGGGCCCTCCCCTCAAGGCGGGGCCCCAGGCGACCGCCTGTACTGCCTGTTGGACAGGCCGGCACTGTACAAAAGATCAGTTAAACAAATTACTATTAACCAACATCAGACAACATGCAAACGTGTTGTTAAATTATTGAAATATTAACTAAAAATCTTAGTTTAAAGTGGTTTGACTGGCAAGTATGTTAAACAAGTTATGTCAAAAGTAATCTAAAAGTAATCCAAATGTAGTCAGAATACTAAAATGAGTAATCACATTACTGACTACATTTTTTAACATGTAAGATTTAAACCCATGACCTTGGGTTGCCAGATCCATGTAAGAACGTCTTTCTAACCTCCTCCTCATTTTTACAGTTATTCATTTTTGTTGTTGTAAAGTCAGTGAAACAGTATGAGACATCACTGCTCAACCATCCATTCATCCATGCATCTGTCTATCTGTCTCTCCTGTTCTAGTCCTTATCCTAATGTAGGACATTTTACAGTTTAGGTATTTTGACTACCCCCCTATAGGGCTGAGCGTATCACCAGACTGTCATCTCCAGGGGGTCATTCTGAAGCATTGCATTTGTTCTACTTTTTATTCCAAAACAGAATTCTCTTATTCAAGCAGCCAGCTGTGCTACATGGAGTCTTTCTTGCTCTCTCTCTTTCTCACTGCAGTAAAGTGCAGTTCTGTGCAGCTGCGGACTGCCAGAGGGTCTGGTGCTATTAATTAGCTTCCGTTTATTGATATATGGTTTCCTCTTGAGAGAAAACAATGCATTCATCTCTCCTCCCTCGCATCTCTTTCAATTTCTCTCTCTCTTGCTATCTCACTCTCTCTCTCGTTATCTCACTCTCTCTCTCATGTGCACTTGCATGCACAGGCGTGCAGGATAAGGACCGGTTACAGGCGTTTGGAAACACTTTTCTTCACAAAGCAGGTGAAACAAGCATTCATTCTGAAACAACAGCCATTGTTCTGTTATTGACCACTTACCCAACAAAGAGCTTAGACCACCATTGTCGAGTAACTGCAAAAACAATATGACAACTGTGAAATTTCCTGAACCATATTTATAGAGTCCTTCTACATTACAGATTTAAAGTCAACATGAAGTCAAAATGGACCCTATTTACTTGGTCTTGGTCTTACTGTGCAAGATACTATATTGACCAAAAAGTCCAGTTAAAAATTAAATTAAATTAAATTAAATTAAATTAAAAGGCAGTGCAGGTATTTTATTTAATTTTAAAGAGACAGTTTGCCCAAAAATGAAAATCTGGTCATTATTTACTCTCCCTGTTTGAGTCCCTCAATGGAACACACAAAAAGACAAACATTTTTCATACTGTATGCTCACCTAAAGATAATTTTTAAAAACACATAACACATTTAACAGCTAAATGTACTGTAATGTATTGTAATGTATATTTAGCTAATCTCAAAATTAATATCCAATTTTATACTTAGATTATAATGACATCTAAAATTCACTTAAAAACTACAGTATTTTTATTTTTTTTTTACATATTTTTAAATTATTTATTTAGATAAAATAGGGTACAAAGATTTTAAAAAAATGATTATTTGCTTATCTAAAACAACCAGGGCTGCATTTCCCAAAAGCATTGTAAGCCTAAATTGACTGTAGAACCAATTGTCACCAATGGAGCTGCGATCAACTTATGATGCTTTTGGGAGATGCAGCCCTGAATTTTAATATATGTGCAACAGCAGTTCATAGTGACTACGTCTATCCAGATAAATGTTGTCCCTACAATAAACTACACAATAGCTTTGTGTGAGGAATAGACAAAATGTTATGCAGCTATCAAATATTGTAAATGTGACATTACAGAAGTAAAATAGATTGCAATTTCAATGTACAACATTAAAGGCACATTAAATCTATGAAATTTATAGTACTATGAATGTCTTATTAGCACAATATTTAGCTTTGACCCTATGTTCACATATTCTGTGTACAAGACAATGCTGATTTTCTGTATTTGGAATGAAAGGTGAGGGAAAACAACAGGACAAAGAGAAAGAACCTCTGTCAATCAACACCAATAACCACTCAACAATGCTCAGACACAAAGCATTGCATTGGCTGAGCATCATTTAAAAATCAATGGGGAGAGTGCATCAGGCTCTCGTGAGAAGTCTCTTATTACATTGCTCTTCCCCTCTCAGGAGGGACACGTCTCTCTAACACAATCCTTACAAACATTCATCTTCTCTCCCGCTGGCATTATGATGTCATTACATTCCACAGAGGTCACGCTAAGGCCAGGTCCAATGACTGCTTTCATTGACCGGGCCGCTCTTCAGGTCTTCAACAAAACATTAGTGAGCTGTTGACCCCTGACCCAACCTTCTCAGAACGATAGGCAATCGGCCTTTGTCTGTTTACACTCTCACCGGGGAGGAAAAAAAATAATTTACTGCTGTATGGACAAGTGGCGGTTCTTTTTTTCCCATCCTTTTTAATTAACTATTGCATGTGGAGCAGTTTATAATTAATTCACTTCATCAAGTGCAAAGCAGTGAAACACGCATTGTTCATACAAGCACACCCTAGGCCACACGGTTTAATAGACATAAAGGTTTGCTGAAAGAAATGTCAGGGATATTTTCATAAGAGGTGAAAAGAGAGAGATACGAAGGGGATGAAACAGTAGGAGAGAGCAAAGAGTGGGAGGGGAAGTCCATGCAAATTGGCGGTAATGCAGTCGTAAGCTTGTGCTGGCTTATCACTGGTGCATGTCCAATTTTCTGACTCAAAGCGAAAAAGCAGAACAGATGATTTCCTGTTTGTTTTACAGCTTCATACTGTTAAAATATTTATTGGCCATTCACAGTGAGAGCACAAAAAACTAATTCATAGGCATGGTGCCTTCTCGTCATTTAATGCCTAATGCTGATTAAAATAATTAACATGCTGATTTTTTATGTAAATATTTTGTCACAAATTTTTAAATCACTTATTTGTGAATGCATTTTGAATATCTAAATAATGAAAAACATTTTTTTCTAATTTGCTCCTTAAAATGATTTTGACAATTTCCTTAAACATCTATGATAACCTATGAAATTAAGATTGTGTTTATATTTGCCAGGTTTGGTTTGATTAAAGGTGCCATAGAATGGAAAACGTCTCAGGTTACGCATGTAACCATGGTCCCCCGAGAGGGAACGAGACCCTGTGTCCCCTAGGGAGCACAATGGGGAATGCAGCCTGCATGACCGGTGCCTGAAGCACGTGTGAAACAACGCCAATCTATTGGCCCACATGGCCCATGACGTCATAGGCAGGGTGCCCGGAAGTATAAAAGGGCACCTGCTGAATACGTCATTCACTTTAGCTGTCTGAAGGAGACGTAGACAGGCAGGCCAAAGGCATGGCAAGGGGGCACAGCGTCTTATTCCCTCTCTGGGAACCATAGTTACATGCGTAACCCGAGACATTCCCCTTCTAAGGAACTCCACGCTGTGCCGAGGCGCATGTCTGTCCACCTGGTGGGAGAGCACCAAGGAAGCGACATACATACACCAAGCCTTTCCTTAGAAAGGGACCATGCCACTGACGCCACGGGCCGCTCACTCAACTTGGCAGAAACGGGGGAACCCGAATAGATCAAGGGGAACATCCCACCCAAGTTAAGAGCACAGTTGTCCTCAGATAACTATGTTTTGTGAGCAGAACTAGCCTGGATACACAAGACCAATGAAGAGGCTAACTAGAAAGCCTCTAGAGGAGCTCAAGAGATCGCTACTTAAATCCCAGGTAAAAAGAGTAGCTACTGAGCTAGAACACAGCTATCCTCAAATAGCTATGTCCCTAAGGTCTTATGAAGGCTTGTGGACCAGAATAACATAGCCGAGATAGCCTTCCTACAAAGCTACCCAGACCGCAAAGAGTGGGCTGTCTACTTACAACCCAAAGAGGGGAGACAACACTGTCTAGGTAAGGGCTCAAAAGACCGCTCCTTAAAACCCTAAGCAGGGGAGCAATCATTGAGCTAGCATATAGCTATCCTCAGATAGCTAAGCTCTAGGAAAGGGGACCACTCCAGGAGAGGGCTCACCGCAACTACAGTAGAACACAGCTAGCCTCAGAGAGCTGTAATTAAGTAAGCTTGCTCGCTCAGTGCTCGAGGGCTCTGAACGTGCTCATCGTGAGTGTTATCCAATGAGAAGCTCCATTCACGTTTGTCCCTCTTCTCGTGAGATTGTGCCCCCTAGGGGGCGCAGCGTGGAGTTCCCTAGAAGGGGAACTGTATTTACCTTGGCATAGTTGAATAATAACAGTTCTGTACATGGAAATGACATACCATGAGCGTCAAACACCATTGTTTCCTCCTTCTTATGTAAATCTCGTGCATGCAAAAGACCACTGAAAAATAGGCGAATCAGAACACCGAATTTGACATCACAGTCACCATCACTAATATGTACGCCCCAACATTTGCATATACCCGCCCATGTTCTAGGCCAGCCAGACCTGCACAGCCGAATCATCAGAAGTTCTGCAGGTATTGTGAAGAAACAAGCGAGGACAATAGCAAAAATGGCAGATCATGAAAATAAATGTTATGTTCCAGGCTGTGCAGGGGATGTTACGTGCAGGGATGGGATGGTGTCTGTATTCAGAAAGGCACGGAAAACAAATAACGTGTTCTAATAAAATAATGTGGGCCACTAAAGGGACATGGTTAGCTGCTTGCTAGAAGTAGCCTGTAACATTACAGTACATAAGATTTCACTTACCACATAAACATGGTAAGGAGAGATGACTGAGGATGATGGCGAATGATTTACAGATCCTGAGCACCACTGACAAGCATCTGATTTTGTAAAATGTGTGGTAAATACTGCCGCTGTCGTTTACACAGAGCATGTGCGATCGCAAATCTCGAAAGTGAAAGTAAAAAGCGATCGTGCATTTAAAAGCAGTTTCAATTAATAGCGGCTCCCTGATGCCCGCAATTTATATACTAGGGCTGGGACAATAAATCGATTCATGGCTGGGACAATAAATCGATTCATGGATCGATTCCGATATTTTCCGAATGCATCGCGATTCCTCTGGAATCGATTGTGAGCTTGTATTTCAACAGCAGATGGCACTGCATGCCTTAGAAACAGCCGTTCTCTGCTTATTTCCAAATCCTTACACACACTTGATCCTAAAATAATCATTCATAAAATTCGAAAAGGTTGAAACAATTTACAAGGGTGTTCACAGTGGGCTTGTGTATTTATTATGTATATGGAACGCACAAGCGCTCTTCAGTGCTCTTCTTCATGAGCATTTGATTGTGCGGACAAAAACTAGAGTAGAGCGCCATCTGCTGTTAAAATCTAAGCTCAGAATCATTCCAGAGGAATCGCGATGCATTCGGAAAATAATCGATCCATGAATCAATTCTGCAAGGATTTATCGTCCCAGCCCTATTATATACAGTATAATTACCCAATGATATAACTGCGAAATAAAGTATTGAAATATATATTTTCCTCCCTGTGTGTCCTTCCTGCTGTGTGAGCTATTGAATTGAGCCGCACTTTGAAACAGCCAATCAGAGACGAGCGCAACATTATTATTCATGACCCTTCCGAATAAGGTAATAACAAACCATTTCATTCTAGGGACAAATCCTAGGGTTGTAAATAGACATGTAAAACCATTTCTGGAGAATTTTTGCCCTTACTTAAGCCACATACCTTCTATGTAAATATCAGAGAACAATTTAAAATATTGTATCAATGCATTCTTTGGCACCTTTAAAACAAACTCTGGTGCAATTACTTCATTAGTGCAGTTCATTTATGCCACCATCTGAACCTTGGTGTGCACCAAACAACCCCTCTTCCAAACTTTGGTTCAGTTCAACTCATATATAATAAGTGAAGTGACATGTGGCCACTTATGGTGACCTATATTCGAAAGTATATGACCTATATACACACACCCGGAGCAGCGGGCCCAGGAAGCAGTTGGGGTTTCGGTGCCTTTCTCAAGGGTCTCACCTCAGTCGTGGTATTGATGGTGGAAGAGAGCTCAGTCATGGTATTGAGGGTGGAAGAGAGCGCTATACATTTACTCCCCCCACCTACAATCCCTGCAAGACCTGAGACTCAAACCCACAACCTTCATGTTACAAATCCGACTCTCTAACCATTAGGCCACAACTGCCTCCAATATGAACAAAACATCGACCAAAGACATCTAAACGAACAAAAAATAGGATGTGATGTCGCAAAATTCAATCTGAAAAGGACAAATGCAAAAGCATATTCTTCTCATCATAATAGGTATGTTGCCCATTACAGTTTGGTAAAAGCATCTGAAAAAGCATTTCCTTACAACAGATCTCCAAGTATCCAAAAGAAGAATTTCTGGCACTGTATTGACTCCTTTACGCATTTTATAAACTTTGTGTGTTATAATATGCTAAAAACACCACCATATGTCGGCGCCAATATAGCCTTGTGTTCAGCACGCTGCCATACAGCGCTGTTGCACTACAGGCGCCCCGGGTTCAAATCCCGGTTCGAGAAACTTTCCCGATCCTGCCCCCTCTCTCTCTCCCACTTTGCTTCCTGACAGCTCTAAACTAGGGCTGCACGATTAATCGAAATTAAATCGCAATCGTGATGTATTGTCATACGTATCCTTCAGTGAAGCACAGTTCTATGATCAGTAGTAAATCGCCATCCGAAGGCCAGATGGCACTCTCGCACTGAATCTCCAAATATGCCCCGCAGGCTCGATGGTATACAGAAGCAGGTTCAGATGGAGCAGCATTTACTACTCAGAGCCGTAGTTCATTGACAAGCTATGCAAACTGCTTTCATAATCGCAGAATGGTTTCATCGATTTCATAATCATTACCAATTAAATCGGTCTCCAATTACGAAAGCAGTTTTGCGTAGTCAGTAAACTACGGCTTCATTGCTAGTTTCCGGCCGTGGCGGCCTCCCTTCTAGCTCTGGAATGACGTGCATTACCTTTCTTCTGCGGGGCATATTTGGAGTTTCAGCGCGACAGAGCCCTCTGGCCTTCGGATGGAGATTTACTACTGATCACAGAACCATGCTTCATTGAAAGATACGCATGACAATTGCATTTGATTAATCGTGCAGCCCTACTCTAAATTGTCCTATCATAATAAAGGCAAAAAACCTCCAAAATAAATCTTTAAAAAATACCACCAAATACAGTTTTGGATGTTCAGTTAGGCTTCATTTACACTGCAGGTCTTGATGCCCAATTCTGATTTGTTGTCTATATTCGATTTTTTTTGACCGTTTGTTTACACATTCTTTCAAAGTGACACAAATCCAATTCATGTTTTCACTTGCCATACCATATGAAACATCGCGCATACACTGTTGTCATATACCGCCTCTACACATGCTTCCTCCTGAGAATAATATGACGTCATTAAATTATTGTTGCATTAAAAATATTGTTGCCGTTTTAATGACGTACAGAATGCAATGCCTCAGATAATCCGATTTGCCTGTTTACATGACCGTCGCATTGGCACATATCTGATTTATTTCTGATTTATTTCCACATATGAATGAGGCCTGAAACTGATCTCGAAATATCTAAATGCATGTGTTTTTTTTCCTGTTTACATCGTCATAGAACACATCCGATCTGTGTCACAGATGAGCAAAAAAATCAGAATTGGGTCACATTTAACTGACAGTGTAAACGAGGCCTAAATCAGATTGTGACCATATCCTTATGTGTTTTGTTTTGTATATTTAAGTTTGGGTTTACTATGTCTATTTTTGTGTTTCACAGAAGAAGAAAAAAGTCATATGGATGAGTAAATAATGACAGAATTGTTATTTTTGAGTGTGCTGTTCCTTTAAGACATGAAAATATCTATAACCTTGTGTTACAGACACATTGTGATGGTATCACAGACTGTGTGTTATCAACGGTTCCTTATTTCCATTCAGTGCTCATCTTTTGCAATGCATCCACCAATGGTAGAATTAATGTTTGTCTTTACAAAACAGCAAACAAACAAGCGTAATCTCCCATCTCAGCCAACACGAAAAATAAATAGAATTTGGCAGCTAAATCCATGACCAGCATCGCCTCTATTGAAAGAGGGGATAAATATTAGTTTGGCAATGGGAAACTGGCTGTGTGACACTTTTAATAACATAGCTCTGGTTTTAAAGCCTAGTGAATTTGTTCTATAAATAAACGTCTGCAAATGAACACAAAGATATATATATATATATATATATATATACACACACACACACACAGACAAACACGCAGGACACACTATATTGACAAGTAGACCACAGTTATAAATACACAGACACCAAGCAAGTGCAACTTTTTATATTAATTTTTACATCAATTAAAATTAAAAGGTTAATTATAAAATAGAAATAGAAAGATTATTATACTTTTAATAATACTACACACACACACACACACAAATATCTAAATATATAAAACATTATAATAATCTGATTTGGTGCTCAGTTATTATTGGTGGTCAGCAAATAAAATTGGTTCTTATTATAATTAATGTTGAAAACTGCTAATATTTTTTGCAAAAAGCAAAATTTTATAGAACATTCTAAAGAGCAGCATTTATTTGAAATAGAAATGTGACATTGGACCACAAAACCAGTCATAAAGGTCAATTTTTTGAAACTGAGATTTATGCATCATCTGAAAGCTGAATAAATAAGCTTTCCATTGATGTATGGTTTGTTAGGATAGGACAATATTTGTCCGAGATACAGCTATTTGAAAATCTGGAATCTGAGGGTGCAAAAAATCAAAATACTGAGGAAATCACCTTTTAAGTTGTCCAAATGAAGTTCTTGGCTATGCATATTACTAATTACAAAAATTAAGTTTTGATATATTTATGCTAGAAAATTTACAAAATATCTTCATGGAACATGGTCTTTATTAATATCCTAATGATTTTTGGCATAAAAGAAAAATCTATAATTTTGACCCATACAATGTATTTTTGGCTACTGCTACAAATATACCCATGCTGCTTAAGACTGGTTTTGTCTTCCAGGGTCACAAATGTTTTGTAACATTACAAATGTTTTACTGTCATTTTTAATCAATTTAATGTGTCTGAATAAAGATAGTAGTGTATCACGGTTTAAAAAATTAGGTAGCAAAAACTTTTCAACTTTGATAATAACAAGAAATGTTCATTAAAATCCAAATCAGCATATTAAATTATATTATTCATAAGTTTTGACCAGTAATACATGTGACAAAAAGATTGAAATTGCAAAAAAAAACTTTCCAAAAATAGGATAAATAATTACAAATATTAAGGTAAAATAAGGTATATAATTACAATAGGTAAAATAATTAAAAATATTATTAAAAGTTTAAAATATATTTTTATTGGGGATTTTTCAATTCAATTTGAATGTTTTTCCCTTTTAATTAGCCATTTAATTTTAACTAATAGAGTAGTTCTAGGGGAGACAGGAAACGTCTCTCTTAAAAAACGTATTAACTGTGCACTGAAGTAACATTTAGATTTTGTAAAACAAATTCCCGTTCCTTGTATTTCATTACTCTTTATATCTGCCAAGGCATCTCGTTTTTCAAACAGAAGCTGTTTGCTTTTACATCCTTCAGTCTGGTGACCAAGGCTATTAGTGTGCAAACACATCTGCGTCGGGACTGGACAAACCCATCTCCAAACAGACACATCAATTCATTACCAGTCTCAACCTCACAGGGAATCCAATGCTGCCTCTGTGTTTTGATGCGGCCGATAATTGCACAAGAGTTTCAAACCCCTTTCCAATGAGGCTCTAATGGTCTGCTTGCAGCTCCAGCATTCCTTCAGAGAGAAGCGAAGGTCTAATAAGCCTGCATGCCTCACGCTGCCTTTCCTTCAAAACAGATTATATACAAAAACATCAGGGATCTAATGACTATTCACTTTTACTAGTTGAAAAATATATTCATATTGATCTAAAAAGCAGTAAAGTCCAATGCTGCATTCATGAAGAGTGAGGAAAGAAACATAATATACATAAACAGATATTTTATGAATAATCTGATATCATATACACCGCAGGTGAATTTGAATTTTAAAAAATGTATCATTGTTTGTGAACAAATCAACCGAGCGAATGATTCAATTACTCATTCTTAAAGAATAGTTGCTTGTTTAATTCCTGAACTAATCTTTGGCTGTAAATATACAGTGATGGCCAAAATTATTAGAACACTAGTATTTTCACCATGCAGCTAAAAAATGGTTTTAAGTCAGTTATTTCTTCTCTAATCTTTTGCTGTAGTGTGTCAGTAGGAAATATCAGTTTACATTTCCAAACATTCATTTTGCCATCTTGGAGACATTGCCAAAGTTCTTCTGGATTTAGTCTGTCTCAGTTTTTTTCTGTTTCTTCATGTCATTCCAGACCGACTGGATGCTGATGAGATCAGATCTCTGTGTGGAGCACTGGCTGTTGTTAGACTCCTTGTGTAAACAAAAATCTCACTGGATTATTACAATTCATGGCAAAATTAATGTTTGGAAATGTAAACTGATATTTCCTACAGACACACTACAGCAAAAGATAGAAATAACCGACTTAAAACCCTTTTTTAGCTGGTGAAAATACTAGTGTTCTACTAATTTTGGCCACCACTGTATAAAATTAAAATAAGTAAAATAAAAATAAAGTAAAATAAAATAAAAACACTGAGAAAACATAAAAAGTTTACATTATTTTTGGGTTTACAGTATACTACCCTAACTTAGTGTAAGGGAGTGTTTTTTAATAAGTGTTTTTTTTAAAGGTTGAGGAATGGAATGGACTGTTGTTTTAATAAACAAACAAACAAATAAAAAAGGGTTTATATAAGCCTTTCAAAATACTTTGAATTTACACAACAGAAAAAAGGCAGCAACATTATAATGCCACGCAGACCTCCTTCTGCAGCAAATGACAAATACCATCTCATAAAAGGGATTTATGCCGAATTTATTACTCTCCCTCAACTTTTCGCTCTTGCTCCAGTGGCATTTCCTTCAGAATCAAACTCTAAAGTAATTGTACAGATTTGCAGAAGTCATCCTTCATGAAGTTGTTTACGCACTTCCGAGAAGAATAAAAAGCTTCCCGTTGTTCCTGAGAGGTGCACTTTTCTTTTTAAAAGCTGATGGCTCCGTCTCAAAGCTATGAGAAAGGAATTTGTCCTTCACTCACAACAACAACTGCAGTGATTCTGCTGAAATAAGCAACAAATGCTAGCCAGAAATCATAAATACTGCTCTTTAAACTTTAATCCCTGTGTAATTTCTGTACTTTTACACATTTTGTGTGTGTCTGTGTGTCTTTGTGGAAAAATGGCTTTTTTCCTCTGTCCCTTTCTATGGCTAATGGGACATGTAGAATGAGAGCCATTAGGTGAAGCTGTGGACTATGGCAACACCTATTCAATGGCACTCCGATGAGACGGCCTCGTCTATCACTGCTCAGCCAGGGCCACTCACACAAGGTCAGCTTGTACTAATGACGCGTGACCGCTGCCTGCCAGAGAGAGAATGAGAGAGACAAGAGCACTAGAAAGACAGAGAGTTCGTGATATGAAAGCCACACGTGAAGTAATGGAGAGAAATGAGAAGGTGAAAACAATATTGCAGAAGGATGGAAGGATTATTAGATTCATCATTGGATAAATTATCTATGAGATCTTTATAAGTGCTGGTGGAAATGACAAACTATCCAGAGGTCGGAGATCAGCTGTGAGGAGAATCTAGACTCTCACGTTTGAACTCACCCTGCCCTAAGAAATTGCTTGATGAACACAGTTTTCCTATTGAACAGGACTGATAAGGACAGTCCACCCAAAACTGAAAAATACTTTTTTGGGGCAGTCGTGGCCTAATGGTTAAAGAGTCGGGCTTGTAACCTAAAGGTCGCGGGTTCGATTCTCGCACCGGCAGGAATTGAAGGTGGGGATTGTGAATGAACAGCACTCTCTCCACCTTTGATACCATGACTGAGGTGCCCTTGAGCAAGGCACTGAACCCCTAATTGCTCCCCGGGCGCTGGAGCAATGGCTGCCCACTGCTCCGGGTGTGTGTTCACGGTGTGTGTGTGTGTGTGTGTGTGCATTTGTTCACTATTCACTGCTGTGTGTGTGCACTTGGATGGGTTAAATGCAGAGCACCAATTTCGAGTATGGGTCACCATACTTGACAATATGTCACGACTTTCACTTTCACTTTCATCATTTAATCACCCTAATGACTGTTTCTTTCTTTGGCTTAACATAAAAGAAAATATTTGAAGAATGTTGGTAGTAAATCTCTTTCTCTTCCCATTGACTTCCATGTATGGACAAAAATACAATGGAAGTCAATGAGAACCAAAACTCTTCGGATACCAACATTCTTTAGAATATCTTCTTTTGTGTTCATACAGGAACATTAATGATGTCTTTAGCATTAGGAGAAATGTAGCATAACATAACCAATGAATCCTCTGCAGTGAATGGGTGCTGTCAGAATGAGAGTTCAAACAGCTGACAAAACATCACAATAATACACAAGTAATCCACATGACTCCAGTCAATCAATAACTTCTTGTCAAGTGAAAAGCTGTGTGTTTGTAATAAACATATTCATTATGGACTTTTTCACAGGAGGAAGCGTTATTATAGCATATAGACTGGTATTTTGGCCAGCAGTGACAGTTTAAAGTTAAAACACCTTAATAATGGATTTGTTTAATACAAACAGACTTCCGCTTAACAACGTCCTGCTTTTACGTTAATTGATGGACTGGAGTCATGTGGATCATTGTGATGTTTTTATCAGCTGTTTGGACTTTCATTCTGACAGCACCCATTCACTGTAGAGGATCCATTGGTGGGAAAGTGTTGTAATGCTACATTTCTCCAAATCTGTTACAAAGAAGAAACAAAGTCATCTATATCTTGGCTAGTCTGAGGCTGAGTAAATCTTCAGCAAATTTCCATTTTTGAGTAAACTATTCTTTTAACGTGAAGTGTTTTGTAGGTAAAACGAGGCTAGTGAGAATATATTTTGTTTTTGTTAAACTAAAGTAAACTGTATGCTGCTATGACACACACATCACTGCAACAGATTGTTGCCAAGCTTATCTTTTCATACTGCTCCCAAATTCTGTCATTCATAATAACCAGCTGTCTCCCTTAAACGTTTCCAGCTACTCCACTGCAAAAACTATTTGAAAAAAAAAGCAGCTTAATCAGGTGCACATGATGTCATAAATAAACAGCATTGTGATGTAATTGCAAAGCACTTACAGAAAACATGCCTAAGTTTTGAATAATCTCACTGCTGTCTCTCTCTTTTATAACATTTCCTTCCTCGCAGCATTATTCCTAATCACAGTTTGAACTCCCAAAAGACTCCTGCCTCTCTTGGCGCATGCACATGCGAATGTGCCACTGATCTGAAATGTGTTTCACGCCTCCGTACGGCTCGAAAAGCAGCACACTTTTGTTGCGCAATTATTTTCCTGAGGAGCGGAACACAGCGGCGCGAGACGTGAAACAAAACAGGTCCTCGCTGAATTGATTGGCAATTATGATAAACTGCCTTAATTATGGGGCCTAGCTCTCCGGGGGATATTTTGAGGGAGGTCTAGGTCTACAAAGCGACAGCTTTTCACTCGTTATTCTGCAGAAAGCGTCGTCGCCGGGGGTCCCTTACCGCTGGAAGCACAGCTGGTGAAGGGTGACAAGGGAGATGCTTTGAGAAGAAAATAAAGACAGTTTTACATATGCGCAAGCTAATTGTGTGATTATAGAGTGTCTATAGACTTCTCTGCGAATGGCCTACCAGCCTAAACTCCAATGATGTATTGTAAACATACCTCTAGCATACAAACAATGGCATATGCTGTTTCAGCTGAGCACGTGTCTGAACATCAGCACACAGCGCTGCTTTTTATATATAGTCATTTGGTGTAATTAGCTAAACACAGCATGCGCAGGTTGCTGTTGGGATGATTGCAAGCATACTGTCAAATGAATAAGGCTCTCGAAGGAAACCCAAGAGGGTGATATGGCAGGTGTCTGCCATTATGTAAAAAAGTCAATCTAATAAGAATGAAATGAGCTGTTTGTTCTAAACAGTTAAACCTGATTCTGTAAAGTGATTAGAAGGTACTTTAGGTTTAGATACAACTTTAATCCCCTGTCATGTGACGTGGTGCTCCCGGGGTCATTTAGTATTACAAATTATAGGTAAATATAGTATGGTCCCTTTAAAAAGCATATAGGAGCAGTGGAGATTTCAGGACCACAGACAGCGCCCTGGATGGCTGCAATATGTGTATTTTGAAATATGGCTTAGTTTTATTGAAGTTATGACATTTCCTTATAAATAAATGAATAAATAGAGATTATAAATAATAATATTGTCTACATTGGTGAAGGTCAGCATGATCTTTGTAAAATGTCAAGTCAAATTTTCTTTGGGATTGTGTTGACTTGTTTATCCATTTGTTGTTGCTTATAGCATTTTGGATTAACCTGGATGACTGAGAATCTTTTAAAAACAACATTATCACAATATGGTCCATTTATTTCATGTAAAATGGAACCAAAAAATGGGTGAACAAGTACAGATGAAGCAGAACACAGTTTCAGCTGACAAAGTAAAGTTTTATTGCCATTATCATTTTGGTATCGTTATTCCATCATGTGCATGTTTTTAGCAAGAAACCACATTTTCCTATAACATTACAACTATTATTGCTTAAAAATGTTACACCCAACATATGACATTATTTGGACCCTAGCAAAACAAGGAAAAAATGAGGTTTGCAATTTTGCACATGCCTAAATACAGTTTAAACTTCTATTTTGTGATTTATATCAACATTTTCTCAAGGTTAAGCACCCTTTACTGGCATTTTGTTGAAAAAAAACAAATAGTCAGCTCTATTTTGTTCTGTCACGAATCCGGTTCGTGATCTTCCGCCCACTCACCATCAGAGGTCGCTCTTCCAACATATTGACTCTCACACCATACAGACAGTTACATATCACCCACAGACTGCATTTCCCATCATTCATTGCATTAAGTACACACAGCTGTCTCAATCACATGCTCACACCTGAGAACTATCACACAATCACACACTCTTTATAAGCCTTGGACTTTCTCTCCCTCACTGCCGAGTGTTGTCCTGCGTTTAGCACTCGCCGAGTGTTAGCTGCCTTACCCAGCCATCCTGTGCGTATGTCTAGCTCTGAGTCTGGTTCTGCGTATAATACTCTCCTAGTGTTAGCTGCCTTACCGAGCCTTCTGTGTTCATGTTTAGCTCTGAGTCTGGTTCTGCGTATAACACTCTCCTAGTGTTAGCTGCCTTACCGAGCCTTCTGTGTTCATGTTTAGCTCTGAGTCTGGTTCTGTGTATAACACTCTCCTAGTGTTAGCTGCCTTACCGAGCCATTCTGTGTTTTCTAAGTTTAGTTTGTTTTGTCTATAGTCTCGTTTCCTGTTTCCCGCCCTTGTATCGTGGATTTACTCTTGTCTCACCGTTTCGGACTCTGTGTATACCTCGTTTGGATTATTGCTCAGGTTATCGGACTACCCCTCTTCTCAAGCCCTCTGGATATTGTTCGCCGATCGAGGACCCACGCATGCCCTAGGATTACTCTTGTGTCTTGTCCGTGCCATACCCGTTTGCTGGTGTTTTGACCCTGTCTGTTATTTGACTATGTTTATCAACAAAAGCTTGCAAATGGATCCGCACGTCTCGTTCGCCCTGTTACATGTACACTATTCATTGAAAGTGGCACTTCAATTACATTTTTAGTGATATTCACTCCTTTGTGAATTGTTTTTTCTTTCCCTTGTGAATACAAAGGTTTTGCATTGAAAAGACCAAATACAGTGAAATCACCATTTACACCTTGTCAACACAGACAGCTACATACATACATACATAGGCAGACAAGCACAGCCAAGTCATTTGGACACAGACAGAAACTGACACCCGCACACGGAGATGTCACAGATCAGCAGCAGCTGAGCACTGAAGGAATAATTGTGTGCATGTAAACATATGCAGAGCAGGAGAGAGGATAATCATCGGGCGGTTTTGATAAAGGTGGCGAGATAACCTTTTCCTTCCCTGCTTCGCATGGATGAACACGGAAAATAAGAAAATCTCAATTATAACCAGCAGAAAGCAAGAAAGACAGAGAAAAATACAAAACCAGCAATAGAAAATAAAGAATGGGAAGGAGATGAGAAAAAAGGATGAAGTTTGAGGAAAGTCAGATGCTACAGGCAATCAAAAAAAGTATGCAAATTGAAATTCAGGTTTAGATTATTCTCTGAAGTCAAGAAAATAACTGTCTTTCACAAACAACTCATCTGCAATGCAATAATGCTAGGAAGGCAGGAAGTGGAGGGTAATCTAAATACATCACACTCATCACATTAACTGGTGTGATGTCAACATTTTCAAACAGAGATCCGATAAAACAACACATTATTAATGATCTTTTTTTTTTCATAAAGACTCAGAAAACAAAGATCATGCTCTTCAACAACCTATGCAAATAATCAACATCTGCCTTCACTGTTAATAGATGCAGGCAGAAATGGCTCTACAAAAATCCATTATGCAATTGTCTCTGTGCAACTTGACACATCTAGACCTGTGGTTTTCAGCTAAAATTTGTAACTCAAAAATGGGTCAAAGTTTTGGTAGTTGTTTGATATGGCTGTAGAGAGCAGAAAAAAAATAATAATCTTAATGCACATAAAACACATGCAACCAACCATATAATTGTGGATAATTAAGATAGCAAAATAAACAGGCTTATCAACTTTTACAAAGAGAAAACAGTTCCTCATCTGTTGTTGTTGTCAAAGGCCATGCATCCAATTATTTTTAATTTAAGCTTACGTAGTTCATAAAAAATATATAGTCAAAATAAATTAGCCGGGACCAATAAACTTTAGTTTCCCAAAAGTATAGATAGATAGATAGATAGATAGATAGATAGATAGATGAAAGACTTATTGATTTGGCCAAGACACATTATCCATTTATCCAAATTAATGGATATGAATGGAAATGATGGAAGAAATGATAGTCTAAAATGTGAATAATTATTTTGATATATACACAAGATCACAAGATATACATCTTAGGTTTAGTATGAGTCAGCAGTAATTCTTACAATAAAAAAAAAAAACTCCACAGCACCTATAATCCATTTTGCCAGGATATCAAAAAGCAACTAAGGAGCATAGTGCAGGCGGCGGTGTCATTTCTCAAAGAGATGGGGCGCATCTCATTATTGCTGTAGAATGTTCATGCCCACTCACCCACCCATCTGCTGCTCTTCTCCTGTCCTGGAGGGGGCAAACAGGAGGAAAGAAGTGGGAAACAAGAAAAATAATAGATAAGTCAATAACCCGAGACTTTGGCATCATAAGCATGCCAGAAAAAAAAACAGCTTAATTGTTCTAAGGTTTAGTATGCATGGGTTTTAATAAGTCATTTCAGTGTGATTAATTATTTAAAAAATATATGAAAACTAAATAAGTGATAAAATGCAATTAATAATACCCTCTGACCCATACATAAATTCTGTAATTAGAAATTTTTCTATCATCTGAGCATTAATAATGCCACAGTATATGCAATGTCTTTAAATGATCTTCATTTTGGGGTTTTTCACTGCAAATATTGCTATAAGTAATCACAAGCAATTAATGTGATGAATTAATCAGCATATCAGATTGACAGCCTAAATTAAAATTACACATACACAGCATAACCAAGATCCAATTTATGACAAATACATATGAGGTGGCCTAACATCAGAAATGGTGCTGTGTGGGTGTAAGAATATTAGTAGCATAAAATAATGTGATTAAGAGCGAATAAACTCATATCTAAAGAGGATTTGAGACACAAGGTAAAACAGCAGCAGACAAATTGTTTGCTGAAGAGTTAGTGTAGTGAAGCACGATTTCTGTTTGAGGTTTTAAAGAAGAAGAAAAAATCTGGCTTCTTAGTAAAATGTGCTTCTAACAACATTTTTGCTCTCCAAAAAACATATTTAAACATACAATTTACTGCAGCTTTCAGCTGAAATAAACACTAAAGGCACTAAAACACCAACAACTTTTATTCCTTTTCAAGCAAATTATGATTACAGGTCAGAATGGGATGGGCAACTTTGATAGTGACGAGGGCCAGAATTTTTTCTTATTTATACCAAGGAGCCAGATAACTAATCCACGTCTACACACCTTTTACATCGTCTTACTCAATTTCCTTTTTATTGAAGGAAATCAAAGTATAATGTAATTTGTTTTTAAAGATATTATTAACTATAAAACTTGTGCAGTTATGCTAATTCAGAAGAGAAACTTTGTTGTCAGTTGACAGCAATAATACCCCAACAAGCCAATGTAAACATCTTAAATTTGCAACAAACAAATGTACAGAGGTCCTATTTTTTATTAGTGGCCTACAGAAAATTCTCAAAACAACCTAAGAGGACAGTTAAAAAGGGCTTATTTAAAAAAAAAAACATTTACTCCAAATGGTACCATAGTATAATCTGCAAGATTTTTAAAATCAAATTTAAAGACCAAGACCTTCACATTTCATTCTTTAAACCATTTTTAAGAAAAGGAATGACAAAGTATCAATTATTATATTAATTTAAACAATTATTATCAATCAATTATTATATTAAATTACATATATTTTAGTGTCTTAATTGTTTAGATTTTTATAATGCATTATAGCTTCTTGTCGATCCACTGGTTCACATTTAAAAATATGTAGCAAAAATAGCAGACGAACTTATTGTAAAAGCAAATTCGTTCTCTGCCAGCAGGTTTTGCTTTCGGAACGGCAGAATATAGCGGTTCCCCGGTAACCGCAGTACACAAAGCAGTGCAGCGCCTGACTTTGAAAGGTGCAGCGCTCATATTTATTCAGTGAAATCACAGCCTTTTGAAGTTTAATCGACATATTGATCTATATAGCAATACTTGTCTTTCCATCCCCAAATTTAAGACCATTTATAATTAAGACTTTTTGTTCCATTTAAGAGTTTTCATGGCCTTAAATGTAAATAATTAAACTGAGGGACTGCGGAAACCCTAAGAACAGGAACCCCCTAAGAACCCACAGTTCAGTGCAAACATTTCTGTCATGTATTTGGAAAAAAGGTTTTGTTTACTGTGCATTTTATCTTTGAAAATTTGAGGCAACTGCAACTCTGCGTCCCCGTTGTTTGTGAGCAGTGGTGTGATTGCGATTTAAATAAAAGTACAGATTTCCAAATAATCCAAACATATGGGTATCCCCTTGAACTTGGTAAAAAAGATAATCTGTTTACCATCTTGACTGGAAAATACTGTTTTCATGGTCAGTTTTTCATTTTTTATTTGCTAATGCTAGTAAATGTTAGAGTGAACGTCCTACTACGCTGAAATTATTATGGGGAGTGGCTGGAATTTAGCGACCTCTCCTGTTTGGAACTGAAAGCAATCTTTCCGTGACTTACTTTTCAAATGTTTTAAAATTGATCATCCGAATCTAATATAATCCAGCAGGCCATAATAAAAGATGGAGATGGATGGCACCAGTTGCCCCTCAGATTATCAATTCATGAATACTCACTTTTACATTGTTCCTTGCATGTTATCACCGCAAAACATTTTTACCATAGTCCATGATTCGCAAACGAATGCATTTTATGTAAGCATCACACATCCATCTCCATACAACATAGTAAACTTGCTCCGTAGCGCATCTGGTACAACATTGCGGAACAAGTCCGGTTCAACAAAAGAGCTCAAAGATCAGTAGAAATAAGGTCAAATGGCATGATTGCATCAGCAAATGCATTTTTACCTCACTTCTTTTTTTAACAGTATCAGTAAGTAAACAGTAACAGTAAACTAAGGTTTAGTGTAGGTGGTATATTATTCTCAAACGCCATAAACTCGGTGGGCACTCAATTTCCTTAAAGTGCTCCTATTATGGATTTTTGAAAATTACCTTTAATGCTGTGTGTAACACAGCTCTAAGTGAATAAAAACATCCTGCAAAGTTTTAAATCTTAAAGTGCACCGTGTATAAAGTTATTGTCTCTCAAAAGAAAGAGTCGACTCGAATCATTGAAACAAGTCGTTTTTAAATGAATCCCAAGCCGTTTCATGTTGATGTCAAAATGAAACATTAGCATATTGCCTGCCCAATTGTTGCGCGCACAGACCTGGGAAAACTTGTTTCGCGTTGGTCTGAATGAAAATGCAAATTCATTCTTTGCCACTAGGTGCCGCTTTTGTGTCCTAACTACACGCGACACGACAGGATTCCAGCGAAAAGCAGTTTGGCTGTTTACACTACACGCGACGCGACCGAATCAATCAAATATCACAGCCAATCAGCAGCGTGTGTGGGCGGGCTCTCTCTGAAAGCGCACTGCTCTTGCAACGAAATGGATACCTTTATAATCAATTTTTTTAACATCATTAAATGTACATACTGAGTGACTGATAACATCTTTGTTATGGAATACACTCATTGGTTCGCAGTGAGTTCACGGTTTTAACGGTCATCTTTGCTTTAATTTATTTTTCAAGATCTGAGGTAAACTATCTGTTGTTGCTTTCAGTATGGCTATAGGGTCACGCAATATGATATTTAAACTCATATTAGACACGTTTAACTTTGAATAAAGCATATAATCACCTGAGATTTTCTATGGTCATATTTCTAATTTAGAAATGGTTTCTATTTCCGCGACGTTGCGGCTGGAACAACAATATACAAACCATATGACAGTGATAATCTCAGGTACTGATTATGTGCTTTATTCAAAGTTAAACGTGTCTAATGTGAGTTTGAATATCATTCTGTGTGACCGTTATAGCCATACTGAAAGCAACAACAGATAGTTTACCTCAGATCTTGTAAATAAGATGTACGATAAAACTGCGAATTCAGTGCGAACCAACAAGGGTATTCTATGACAAAGATGGTCTCAGTCACTCAGTATGTACTTTTAATAATGTTAAAAAGGTTTAATATTTGTGAATTAGATTATAAACATATCCATTTTGTTGCGAGTGCAGTGCGCT
>JAFVLL020027029.1:0-32782 GCA_021397915.2 Tor tambroides | reverse complement strand
ACGTGAACGTGAATTCTTATATATATATATATATATATATATATATATATATATAATTTTATTTTATATATATATGTTATCTGAACATCGCTATGAAGTACAGTTTGCACAATACGCCTGTGTGTGACTGTAAATGTTTTGTTACCATTCTTTGCCCATCCTCCGCTATTTCTAGCACTTAATCAAGCCACTCTTCTTTAATACATGAGGATGTTTTATTTCACATTTCACTGCGTTTGCATTGGTTCTCGTGTTGAGCTCTTTCGTCCACAACCACAATATTCGGTTTCTACAGCGCCTCATTTGGCCCACATTATTTTCTTTCTATGAAACCTGTAACCCGCATTCACTGGCTCTAAATTTATAGCGATAACTCTACAACGGTTTGCCCGAGCATTCTTTCTCTTTTACTAGAATTCAATCAAATGGCTTTCCCAACTCATTTTTGCGTGTACGCGGCACATTATTTCTTCTGCGCGGCTGCGCACTTCTTCCACCGCGGCCGCGTAGAAGAAATAATGTGCTGCGCACACGCAAAAGTGAGTTGGGAAAGCCATTTGACTGAATTCTAGTAAAACAGAAAGAATGCTTGGGCAAACCATGAGTGCGTGCAGCTTGGTCGCATGTCACAACTCGCCCGCCATTTCCTCCTCTGGAGTCAGACGTAGCGCAAGTCGCTGTGTGCCTTCCACATCCTGGGGGAGCTCAATCGTGCAGCCGATGTGCTCTCATGACAGCTCACGTTCCCCGGATTATGGCGACTCCATCCTGAGACGATCCGGCTGTTCTGGAGTCGATTCGGGGAAGCTCAGATAAACCTGGTTGCCTCCCACGAGTCCTCCCACGGCCAGTTGTATGACACCCTGACCGAGGCCCCCTCAGAACAGTTGCACTGGCGCACAGCTGGCCTTGGGCTTTACGCAAGTTTGCGTTTCCCCCAGTGAGCCTTCTCACACAGACGCTGTGCAAGGTCAGCGAGGACGAGGAACAGGTCCTTCCGGTTGTGCCATTTTGGCCCACCCAGACCTGGTTTTCGGAACTCATGCCCTTCGTGACAGCCCCTCCTGGCGCATCCCTCTGAGGAAGGACCTCCTCTCTCAGGAGCCCAGCACCATGTGGCACCCGCATCCAGATCTTGGAACCTCTGTGTGTGGTTCCTGGATGAGACGCGGCAGTCTTGAGTGTTTTGTGGAAGACACTTTCACTCAGGCCAGAGCCCTCTCTACGAGGCGAGCTCTTGCCTTGGAGTGGAGTCGAGAAGACCCCCAAAGATGCATGATTGGAGTAGTGCTTTCTTTCCTGCAAGAAATTTTGCCATGTATGCTGTCACCCTCCACCTTCAAAGCGTATGTGGCTGCTATCGCAGCACATCACAATGCAGTGGACGGCCGGTCCCTGGGAAAGCACAATCTCATCGTCAGGTTCCTGAGGGGTGCCAGAGGGTTAATCCTCCTAGGCCACCCCTGATGCCCTACTGGGATCTCTCTACTGTCCTGGCTGGCCTTCAGAGGGATCCTTTTGAGCCACTGGATTCATTTGAGCTTAAATTCCTGTCCGCTAAGACAGCGCTCCTGACAGCGCAGTCCATCAAGAGGGTCGGGGATCTCCAAGCATTTTCGGTAAGCAAAGAGTTTTCCATGGTAAGGTTTCCCTCTCAGTAAACCCATGTCTTCCCTTTGACAGAGCATTCTGTCAGTCTCTGCTGGCAGTTGTTCCATCCCTACTCTCAGGTAGGACCTGTCTCAGAGACCCATTCCATATGTAGTACTGCCCCTGGCTTGGGTCAGTCCATATCAGTGTGTCCACATGATACCTCCCTACGGGTAGGATGTGGCCTCCGTAGCGCCCTTCTCCGCAAGGCTCGCTTCCTCACCGTTACTGCCGAGCTGTAACAACAAATAGGAAAGACTTGAAGCAAATATTTCATGGAAGGTCGAAATCCCTTCTGTTAAGAATTTCTGTGGTGAAAGGAATAGCGGCTTGGCTATCTCCAGCAGCGATGTACTCACCTGTGGTCCCTGCTGGTACCAAGGTCAGTGAATTTGTGCTGGGGCGGTGGGAAGGTTACGACCTTAGTGTAGCAGTTGTCTGACACACGGTCGCTTGCCAATATTTGCTGCGCCATAGGGTTGTCCTCATGTCCAGGTTGTGGCGCTTTCCATCGACCCCATAATGTCGAGTCACAGCATAACTCATAGTGACCGACAGATAGGGAACGTCTCGGTTACATACGTAACCCTTGTTCCCTGATGGAGGGAACGGAGACGTTATGTCCCCATGCCACAACCTCGAACCATCGCTGGTGGCCAGGGACAAGTTCTCGGCTCCTCAGTGTAAAACCTGAAGAGTGGATGCACCTGTCGCCTATTTATACCCATATGCACAGAGAGTGGCTCAGGTATGCAAAATCAACTAGCCAATATTCATTGGCGTTTTCTCTTAGAGTCAGAGATGATTGGGGCTCCCAAGTGAATCCCCATAATGTCGAGTCACGACATAACGTCCCTGATGGAGGGAACGAGGGTTACGTACGCAACCGAGACGTTCCGTGCCTTGTCTCCTGGATTTATCTAATTAAAAGACTTTTCTTTGATCTCTTTCGTCCTTGTGCGTTTTGCATCACCAACTCATGACATTTGCACTATACAAAGTTAAAGAACAGCACATCAAAGAACAGCATTTATTTGAAATATAAATAATTTGTAATAAGTATAAATCTCTTTACTGTCATTTAAATTAATTTAATGCAACCTTGTTGAATAAAAGTATGTATATATATATATATATATATATATATATACATATATACATACATACATACATATACACACACATATATATAATTTTACCTCAGAATGAATGGTAATGTATCACATTTTCCACAAAAATATGAAGCAGCACAACTGTTTTCAATGTTGCCGATAATCAGAAATGTTTCTTGAGCAGCAAATCAGCATATTAAAATGATTTCTGAAGCATCTGAAGACTGGAGTAATGATGCTGAAAAGTCAGCTTTGATCACAGAAATAAATTCTATTTTAATATATATTTACATAGAAAACAGCATTTTAGATTGCAACATTACATATATTTCACAATGTTACTGTTTACTGTATTTTTCATCATAAGAATTTTTATTCTCTTTTCCACAGTTGGAGCTCTGTTCTATAACATGACAGGAGATGTCAAGCTCCTGCAAAATAACAAATATATGACCAACAGAAACGCACCATAACAGTCCACATTCTGCACTACATTTGCACTTCTGCACTTCTTCACCAGAGCAGAGTATTGTTATATGGACTGATATTATGGTAGGTATTTAACTTTAGTGATATTAAAGTGTCCCTCTATGTAAAAGAGATGTGTAAAAATTAATCAAAAAAAATTACTATTTGCCATATCCACCAGGAAAGACTAATTTTAATGTAAAGAAATATGCCACTCATTCATTAATGTTAATAAGCATTTCAAATAAATAAATAAATAAAATAGCATTTATATTTCTGTATTGTTATATTTTTATTTTAGTAAGTGGTGTTAAAAATTGCTCTGTGCATAATGAGCTGGTGGGTTTATGGTGTGGTGTGTTGCATATCGGATATGGAGGGCCGCTTTGGGCCAAAAAGCCCAAGGCCACTTTTTAGTCCCAGTCCACCCCTGATCTGTGGGGTATTTTGAGCTGAAACTTCACAGACACATTCTGGGGACACCTGAGACTTATATTATATTGTGTAAAAAGGGGCATACTAGGTCTCCTTTAAAATTCATTTGCTGTTGTAGCCATGCCATTTAAGCTGACACAGAACACGTATGCTCTGCACCTCGTTTACGCTCAAATCAAAGCACGTTCATGCGTCATGATACTCTCCAAAATGGTGCCAGGTTGACGCGGAGGAGATGAATTGTTGAATAAAGTTACATTTGTTTTCTTTGTGCAACAAAATCATTCTCGTAGCTTTGTAAAATAATGGTTGAACCGCTGATGTCACATGGATTATTTCAACGATGTCCTTACGATGTTTCTGTGGCTTGATCGTGGTAGTACCCTTGGTGTCTATGGGAGGGTCAGAGAGCTCATGGATTTCATCAAAAATGTCTTAATTTGTGTTCTGAAGGAAGGTCATATGGGTTTGGAATGACATGAGGGTGAGTAATTAATGACAGAAATTTAATTTTTCGGTGAACTATCCCTTTAATGTGTGCATTGTCAGTAAATAACATGGAGAATTTCTCCTCCCATTGGCACTTTTATGGAATTGTGCTCTAATGCTAATTTGCCCTGTTTAGTGAATCTTGCCCCAAGTCTTTGGGTGCTTTATCGTGACTCATGTTTCACAGCACTGTGTATCACAAGTTCAATACTGTACCAGGTGTATTAGCGGCGTCCAATCGCCACATAGAGGCTAGGTAGTGGGCTCGTGACTCGTTCGCACTCGGTCATTGTCTCATCAAAGAAAGAATGGTGATCTTAACTAGCTTATGACTTTTATTAAAGCATATGAAAACATGATTAGACCAATGCAATACGGTCAACAGAAAGTTGGCTCCTGTTCCTCGCCCCTTCCAACCTGACAAACAATCCGACAAAGGAAATAATAAAGAAAATGGAAGTGATCACCTGTGCCCACATGACCGTGAATAACCAATAAGAAATAACAAAGAATTAATGCTCTTACATTCCGGCCCCATGATTATTACAAAAGGAGATAATAATCATCATCAATTAACAACAACAACAATACATACATTAATTGTACAATATACAAAATCATTTACAAATATACCTATATATCGTCACCTTAGAATTATAAGGTTCTATCTGCATTCTGAGTGGTTTTGAGATATTGAGCTTCAAAGATTTTGCATTACATATAGCAAACATGATATGGGGAACAAGTCTCTTTCCTACATGAAAATGACAGAGACCCTAAATGTATTCTAAATGTACAATATCAAAATCCTCTCAGATTTTTAAATGGGGATTTTTGGAACAGGTCAAACGCAGATAGAACCTTCTAATTCTAAAAAGTCATTTTCTGCTTGGAATTATAAGGTTCTATCTTGCAAAACATTAATTGAAGCAACAATTTTCAAGAAATACAAATAGTTTTTTAAATAATTTGTTTTAAAACATAAAATTAGTGTTGTAACAATGTGTCAACATGTATGAGAAAGGTAAATTTAATGTTTTCTATCACATTTATTCCATATTTTAGGACTTTTTTTTTTTTTCTGGCCGAGATAACATGCTGACGTTTACTGTTGTAATTAAGACCCCATCATTTAAATTGCTGACTATTTGATATTTAAGGCTTAATGTTGTAAAATTTAAGACATTTTAAGACTTTAAACTGCATGAATATTTCGCCAATCATAACATATTCGGGTCTTTAGCGACCCAGACTGCCAGTACGGATGCATCTCTAACTGCTGCAATAGCAAACTCTCCTGATATTTTAAGAACAATTAAAAAATAAATAAATAAATAAATAAAGAATAAAATAAAGCATACTTCCTTACCTTTTGAAACTTAGAAGGGTTCGAGTTGAGCAGATGATTTTACCATCACTGCCATCGTCAGAGCGCATTTCCCCAGTAGCCTATACATTCAGCATCTGCCTCATATTCGCGATCTCAATATATTCTCAAAACTATCGTTTTCAGCATCTCCAAAAACAACATTTTGATCGCTATTCACCACATCCACCATCAAACCACAGTGACACTTATATTTCATTATGTACAGTAATTGCTCTGCAGTAAGGCCATTCAAACCAGTTCAATTTTTGCAGATGGTATTAATTAATGTAAGCGCTAATTATGAGTGAAAAATCACGTCATCATTATGTTTTAAACAGTGCCACTTTCTGGAAAAAATGTGAATTGCACTTATTGATTTTGCAGACACGTAATTATTGTTGGCTTGAAAAAGCCAACTTACTGATATTCTACTTAAGCTTCTTATTATTATTCTTCTTAGACTAAATTTCTGAACGCTACTCCTCCTAGAGCTTTCAAGCTGGAACCACCAAACTCAGCCCAGCTGTTCAGACTGTTCTGACTCGAGTTGCTATATCTCTTTAGACTGATCCGACTTACGGTTTTCTTAAAAATGAAGATTAAAAATAAAAAAAAAGTCCCAAAGACTTACATTGACGGAATGTTCAAATGAGCCAAGACCTTGCAAGCTCCAGCTGACAAACATTCAAATGTAAACACACTGAAGCCCATTAGACTCCATTAAGTTTCCCTTCTATGTACTATTTCTAACCCATTCAAACTCATTTAAGCTTCCACTCTATCTAATACTATTTCTAATCTATCTAAAGCATGCTAGCAACATGCTAGTAACATGCTAATCATGCTAGAAACACCATAGACATATATATATATATCTATGAGAAACACACTAATCATGCTAGCAACATGCTAATAACATGCTAATCATGCTTGAAACATGCTAACATCATGCTAGTAACTTGCTAATCATGCTAGCAACATGCTAGTAACATGCTAATCATGCTTGAAACATGCTAACATCATGCTAGTAACTTGCTAATCATGCTAACAACATGCTAGTAACTTGCTAATCATGCTAGCAACATGCTAATCTTGCTAGAATCATACTAGCAACATGCTAGTAACTTGCTAATCATGCTAACAACATGCTAGTAACTTGCTAATCATGCTTGAAACATGCAAACATAATACTAGTAACTTGCTAATCATGCTAGCAACATGCTAGTTACATGCTAATCATGCTTGAAAACACCATAGACATATATCTATGAGAAACACACTAATCATGCTAGTAACATGCTAATCATGCTTGAAACATGCTAACATCATGCTAGTAACTTGCTAATCATGCTAACAACATGCTAGTAACTTGCTAATCATGCTTGAAACATGCTAACATCATGCTAGTAACTTGCTAATCATGCTAGCAACATGCTAGTAACTTGCTAATCATGCTTGAAACATGCTAACATCATGCTAGTAACTTGCTAATCATGCTAGCAACATGCTAATCTTGCTAGAATCATACTAGCAACATGCTAGTAACTTGCTAATCATGCTAACAACATGCTAGTAACTTGCTAATCATGCTAGCAACATGCTAGTAACATGCTAATCATGCTAGAATCATGCTAGCAACATGCTAGTAACTTGCTAATCATGCTAACAAAATGCTAGTAACTTCCTAATCATGCTTGAAACATGCAAACATAATGCTAGTAACTTGCTAATCATGCTAGCAAAATGCTAGTAACATGCTAATCATGCTAACAACATGCTAGTGACTTGCTAATCATGTTAGAAACATGCTAGTAACTTGCTAATCATGCTAGAATAATGCTAGTAACTTCCTAATCATGCTAGAATAATGCTAGTAACTTCCTAATCATGCTAGTAACATGCTAATCATGCTAAAGACATGCTGGTAACTTTGCTAATGATGCTAAAACATGCTAGTAACACCTTAGCAACCTACCCGGGTACCATAGCAACCACCTAGCAACACCCTAATATTACCTTAGCAACCGCATAGTAAATCTAATTCCAGTACCCTAGCAACCACATAGCAACACCTGCAACCGCCAAGCAACACCTTAGCAACCACCCGAGTAACCTAGCAACTGCATAGCAACACCTTAGCAACCACCCCGGATACCTTAGCAACCGCCTAGCAACACCTTAGCAACCACCCCGGGTACCATAGCAACCACCTAGCAACACTTTAGCAACCACCCCAAGTACCCTAGCAACACCCTAGCAACCACCCCAGGTACCTTAGCAACCACCTAGCAACACCCTAGCAACCACCCCAAGTACCCTAGCAACACCATAGCAACCACCCTGAGTACCATAGCAACCGCCTAGCAACACCTTAGCAACCACCCCAAGTACCTTAGCAACCACATAGCAACACCTTAGCAACCACCCCAAGTACCCTAGCAACCACCCCGGGTACCTTAGCAACCACATAGCAACACCTTAGCAACCACCCCAAGTACCCTAGCAACCACCCCGGGTACCTTAGCAACCGCCTAGCAACACCTTAGCAACCACCCTGGGTACCTTAGCAACCACATAGCAACACCTTAGCAACCACCCCAAGTACCCTAGCAACCACCCTGGGTACCTTAGCAACCGCATAGCAACACCCTAGCAACCACCCTGGTTACCATAGCAACCGCCTAGCAGCACCCTAGCAACCACCCCAAGTACCCTAGCAACTGCATGGCAACACCCTAGCAACTACCCCAGGTAACCTAGAAACACCCTAGCAACCACCCTAGAAGCCACCCCAGGTACCCCAACGATCTGTTTTTCTGTGTCTGTTCTTCTGATAGACTGTATTGCCTTTAAAACATTCAAACTGTAATCTTTAAAACTATTTTACGTATTTCAAACTACTTCAAACTGAAAACCTTCAAACTTCAATCTTTTAAAACTTTTACAAACTTTCTGGCTAGGCTTTTTCAAGCCAACTTAAAGTTTGTATCCAAACTTTACTATCTAGTTGTTGTTTAATGTTTAATCTTTCCTGCTGTTACGGAGCAGTCCGGCGACATGACAAAGAACGTTGATCCTGATTGGTCCTCTTGTGTGCATTCGAAGTGCTGATTGGCTGATTCGCAGATAGAACCTTATAGAACCAAGTTAGAGTTTGACTTTGCAGATAGAACCTTTTTGTTTTCTAAATAAAAAGTCCTAAAATATACAAAACTTAAAAAACCATCACAATGTAAATAAGTTGTCACAGAATAAGAATATGTGAATAACTCAATTTTGACAAAAATGTCAGATAGAACCTTATAATTCCAAGGTGACGATATGTGTGTGTATGCATTTGTCCATATAAAAAATAAGTATCTGCATATTTTCTAGTCCAAATTTTGAGTCATGTCAGTCAAAAAAGGGTCCAAAAAAAGTCTGTCTATAAGTCAGTCATCATATCCATGTCATTACGTCTGTACGTCATTGAGCGCTCAACAACAAAAAATCAATTACAGTCTTCTTCAGCTTCAAGAAGTAGACAGATCTTGGTGACCGGTCTGTCTAAGTAGTTGTACCTTGTTTTAATCCTTACTTGGCGAATCAATCCCCTTTTATCTGGTGTAGTATGAATGATTTTACCCATAACAAAAAAAGATGAAGTGAAGTCCGCACACTGAAAATAGCTGCTCCAAATGAATTTATTAATAGCAACGTTTCGACCCTCAGGTCTTCATCAGGCACAATACCAATGTGGAATAAAGTCAACTTTAAATAGAAACAGGTAATCACCTTAATTGGGCCCACACACAAAAACATGTGACAAGTAATACAAGTCATGTGACAAAAAAAAAAAAAAAAAAATTATAATAATATACACATCCAGCTTTACTAATAATCAACAAATGAAAAAACTGGTTCAATCACTATAAAAAAGGCTTAATATCAAAATCCTCATTCAACCCTGATGGTGACAAAGTATCTAAGGTATAAATCCAAAAACATTCCCTCTGTAATAATTTCTTCTCATAATCTCCTCCTCTTGAGGGTTTTATTACCTTCTCTATACCAATATATTGTAAAACACTGACGTTATGGCCTACTTGTCTAAAATGAGACGCTATAGGACTACGCATGTCTCCAGTTCTAATATTACTGCGATGTTCGCTAATGCGAGTACGTAATTGTCTTGACGTTTTACCAACGTATGCAAGACCACAAGGGCAACGAATTAGATAAATCACATGAGTAGAAGCACAGGTAATAGTACCACGTATCAAAATATTGCGGCCAGTGCGTGGATGACTAAAAGAATTGCACTTATGTGTAAAGGCACACTGGACACAATTGCCACATCTGTAATTGCCTGGAAGAAGAGTTGGAATGCCTTGTTTTTTACGTGAAGGAAATTCAGATTTTACAAGCAAGTCACGGAGATTGTTTTAGGATCACTTGAGATAATATGCCAATGCTTATTTAAGATTCTACGAAACTCCTCACCTAATGCTGAGTACTTGATTGTACAAATGGGAGCATTAAAAAATTGTGTTTTATTATTATGTTTTGTTCGTAAGCACTGTATCTAAGTCACTCTCAAAACCTTGCGTTACTGCTCTGAGCAAGGGACTTTCCTTTGTTCCTACTACTGAAACTAATGATTTTGACACTATGATCGATTTTCACAAATTCTTTAGAACCCTGAGACTTCGGGAGTTCTTTGGTACAAATGAACAGTCGTTTGCATCTAATGATGTGCCGCCCGCTACCACACAGGGTGTCACTCTTGAACAGCCTATTGCTTGTCTTCCTTTCAAAAGGAAATCTACCTTTATTCCATCTAAGAATAGAAATTTGTCCTTAGACACTTATTGTAGACTTGTGGAATTAGATGAATTAGATAAAAAAAATGTACTTAAGAATAAAAGGCAATATAAAGTCTACAACAATTTGTCGAAAATGGAGAGGGATGCTTTACTTGATCTTAGCAAAGACAATACGGTGGTAGTGCGTCCTGCAGATAAGGGAGGAGCTATTGTATTTCAACGAGCTTCAGATTACGAAAAAGAAATTCGCAGACAGTTGGATGATCATGTTTTTTATGAATTCTTACCTGCTGATCCCACTAATAAATTAAAAACGTGTATTCATTCTAAGTTACTGTCACACTTTGAAAACGGTGAATTCAGTAAAAATGAATATGAATTTCTTAAAGTAGATTTTCCAATTACACCTATTATATACACATTGCCCAAAGTTCACAAAGGACTAGATACCCCTTTGAAAGGTCATCCTATTGTGAGCGGTATTGGTAGTCTCACTGAGAACATTTCTTCTTATGTAGATTTTTATATCAAATCATTTGTACCCATGTTATCATCTTATGTAAGAGATTCTATGGATTTTATTGAATCTTTATATGGTGTTGATTTTGCTGTTGATGATGTGCTTCTTGCTACTTTTGATGTTCAGAGTTTATATACCAATATTCCTCATACTGATGGTTTACTTGCTTTAGAAAAATTTTTAACACAAAGATCTGTGGATGTAAAACCCAGTACAGCATGCTTATTGGATTTAGCAAGTATTGTCTTGACTAACAATTTTTTTCGTTTTGAGGATGATTTTTATTTACAAGTGAAAGGCACTGCAATGGGTACAAATGGCACCTAATTATACTTGTTTGTATATGGGAGTTTTTGAAAATGACTTTATTTTAAATGTCAAATTCTTTTTTTCCAAAGATTTTGCTTTACAAACGGTATATTGATTACATTTTTATGATTACTAAGGCCACACCTACAGAGATGTTGACGTTTTTGAATTATCTTAACTCAAGGACTGAGCATGTGAATTTTACAATGGAATGCGATCTAGTAAGCATTAATTTTCTTGATGTTAGTGTATACATATGTGACGTGAAACACCATACCGATCTGTATCGAAAACCAACGGATCGCAATACTATTTTAAGAGAAGATAGTTTCCATCCTAGACCTTTAATTAAGAGTTTGCCTATCAGTCAATTTAAGCGTGTACGTAGAGTTTGTAGCACAGCTGAATCTTACTCTCAACAATCCACTGATTTAACTAAAAGATTTTTGAATCGTGGCTACCGTAAAGAATGGATCGATAATGCCAAGAAGAAAGTCAATGAGACATCTCAGATACAGTGCTTACGAACAAAACATAATAATAAAATGCAATTTTTTAATGCTCCCATTTGTACTATCAAGTACTCAGCATTAGGTGCGGAGTTTCGTAGAATCTTAAATAAGCATTGGCATATTATTTCAAGTGATCCTAAATTATCAGGCGTTTTTAAAAATGATCCGAAATTGGTTTTTAAACGTCAAAACAATCTCCGTGACTTGCTTGTAAAATCTGAATTTCCTTCACGTAAAAAACAAGACATTCCAACTCTTCCTCCAGGCAATTACAGATGTGACAATTGCGTCCAGTGTGCGTTTACACATAAGTGTAATTCTTTTAGTCATCCACACACTGGCCGCAATATTTTGATACGTGGAACTATTACCTGTGCTTCTACTTATGTGATTTATCTAATTCGTTGCCCTTGTGGTCTTGCATACGTTGGTAAAACGTCAAGACAATTACGTACTCGCATTAGCGAACATCGCAGTAATATTAGAACAGGAGACACGCGTAGTCCTATAGCGTCTCATTTTAGACAAGCAGGCCATAACATCAGTGTTTTACAATATATCGGTATAGAGAAGGTGATAAAACCCTCAAGAGGAGGAGATTATGAGAAGAAATTATTACAGAGGGAATGTTTTTGGATTTATACCTTAAATACTTTGTCACCATCAGGGTTGAATGAGGATTTTGATATTAAGCCTTTTTTATAGTGATTGAACCATTTCTTCATCTGTTGTTGATTATCAGTAAAGCTGTATGTGTATACTATTATAATTTTAATTTTTATTTATTTATTTTTTTGTTACATGACTTGTATTACTTGTCACATGTTTTTGTATGTGGGCCTAATTAAGGTGATTACCTGTTTCTATTTAAAGTTGACTTCACTCCACATTGGTATTGTGCCTGATGAAGACCTGAGGGTCGAAACGTTGCAATTAATAAAATCATTTGGAGCAGCTATTTTCAGTGTGCGAACTTCACTTCATCTTTTTTTGTTTAAGTTACTTAGTTGTCCTGCACCTGAGCCCGATCAGGGTGTTTTGGAAGTGCACACCTGTTTGATATTTTTGATTTTACCCATAATCCATGAATTTCGAGGGGCAGCATCATTGACAACAAGTACAACATCTCCCACTTGAAATATTCTTCTCTTTACAAGCCATTTCTACCGTTCCTGTAGTTGAGGCAAGTATTCCTTTAACCATCTCCTCCAAAACAGGTCGGCCATGTACTGTCCTTGTCGCCATCTACGACGCACATATATGTCCTCCTTCTGAAATAAACCAGGGGTAAAGATGGTTGGGTTTTCAGTAGTAGCAGATGGTTGGGTGTTAGAGCCTCTAGATTGTTGGGATCCGTGGATGATCTAGTTATAGGATGGCCATTGATAATTGACTCCACTTCGCACAAAAGTGTATGAAGACCCTCTTCATCTATACTCTGCCCTCTCAAGATTGAATTCATAATCCTCCTCACTGATCGAATCATCCTCTTCCAAACGCCTCCATGATGAGATGCTGAAGGAGGATTAAATATCCATTTGATGCTCTTCTGGTTTAGAACATCACTGATCTTATCATGGTTCCAGTTTTTTATGGCTTCTCTCAATTCTCGTTCGGCTCCAACAAAATTGGTTCCATTATCTGAACGTAATTCTGATACTTGACCACGTCGTACCATGAACTGTCGTAAAGCATGAATGAAAGAATCTGTATCCAATGATGCAACCACTTCAATATGTATGGCTTTTATTGACAAACAGGTCAAAATTACTCCATATCGCTTCACAGTGCTTCGTCCTCGTTTGATCTCAAATGGACCAAAACAATCAACTCTAACTTGAGTAAATGGTGGTTCATCTGGTGAGACTCTACTTGAAGGTAAATTTTCTATCTGCTGGCATCCTGTTGTTCCTTGAAATTGTTTGCAAATTACACATCTGGACAGAACTCTACGTATGGCTGAACTTGCTCCTAGTATCCAAAATCGTTGACGTAGCCTGGCCAACATGTAGTTTCGTCCACTGTGTCCGACCTCATCATGAATATGCCTTAAGAGTAGCTCAGAAATATGCAGATCCTTTGACAGTATTATTGGATGCTTTGATTCTTCAGGCATGACTGCATTATCCAGACATCCATACATTCTTATTACACCTGCCTCAAGTACTGGATTGAGACGATACAGAGGACTGCTCCGCTTGACTTCTTCACCTCTTTGTAAAGATATCAGTTCCTCTGGGAACCTCATCCTTTGGGAAAAGTGCACAATCTCCATTTCACTTTTGTCCAGCTCATCCACCGAAAGATAGCTTTCAACCATACTGGATGGTAGTTTACGCATGTTTTCATCAATGATATCCTTCATTGGTTGATTAGATTCAGTACAATCGAGAGTTTTCTTCAATTGTTTTCTCCTTTTACTTAGATCTAGAAGAATTCTCTTCAGCCTAAGGATCCAGGCCACAGCCTTCCTCAGACGTGTCCATGATGAATAATGATTGATAATCCTTACTACAGCATCATCTCTCTCCTCAGTTTGAACCAGTAGTGTATTAACCACAACTTCTTTCTTGATTTCTGGGTCTTGTACCAAACTCTTTTCCAAATCAATTGGGTTATTTGGCCACTCTTCCTGGGATCTAACAAGGAAGGGAGGGCCGAACTTCCACATCTGCTCCTTAAGTAAAAGATCCACCTTTAGCCCCCTTGAGGCAAATTCAGCAGGATTGTTGGCAGAATCTATATATCTCCACTGAGCTGTGCTGGATGCTCTCAAGATCTCATACACTCTGTTGGCAACAAAACACTTAAATCTGGAGGACTCATTTTGAATATATTTTAACACAGCAGTGCTATCAGACCAAAACACTGAGTCTTGTAGCTTCATCCTTAGATCCCTTTTCCATAGCCTATCCATTCGGCTGGCAAGAGTGATGGCTGTAAGTTCCATGCGGGGAATGGTGGTAGATTTCACTGGTGCTACTCGAGCCTTACCCATCAAGAAAGCAGGATGTACAATGCTCTGACTATTACGTAGAAGCAAGTAGGACACAACACCATAGCCTTCCTCACTGGCATCAGAGAAATGATGTAACTGAGCCAACGTGACTTCTCCCAACTCTACAGGTTTCAAACATCTTTTTGTCTCAAATTTCTCCAAGCCATGAAGATCTCCAAGCCAATTTCTCCATCTCTGTACATATTTGATGGGTATAACACTATCCCATCCAATCCTTTCCCTGCAAAGATCTTGAAGAATCTTCTTTGCGGAAAGAACTAATGGAGACAAAAATCTGAGAGGATCATATATAGCGCTAATCACGGAAAGTATCCCTCTTCTAGTAAAAGGTCTGTCCTTGATTACTACCTTAAATTTGAAGGTGTCAGATTCAGCACACCACTGTACACCTAGTACTCTTTCCATCGGAAGCACATCATGGTTCAAGTCAAGGTCCTTTACTTCTTTCACCCGGTCTTCTTCTGGTATGGCATTTAACACTCCACGACTGTTTCTCATCTATTTGGTCAGATGAAATCCACCTTTAGAACACATTGCATGGAGTTCCTTATATAGCTGTATTGCATCAGATTCTGTGGGAACTGAATTCAGACAATCATCCACGTAGAAGTGATTTCGGATGACCTCTGCTGTCCTGCAATTAAACACATCTCCATAGTCCTCTGCACATCTCCTGAGTGCATAGTTAGAACAACTTGGGGATGAAGAGGCTCCGAACAGATGTACAACCATTCTGAATTCCTCCAAATCTTTACTCAAGTCACCTTTTGACCACCACAGAAACCTTAAAAGGTCTGAATCTTCTGCAGGAATCTTTACCTGATAGAACATTGATTCAGCGTCAGCCATTAAGGCAACAGGCTCCATTCTGAATCCTGTAAGGACACTTATTAAAGTGCTTGTTAGGTCTGGTCCCTGAAGTGGTTGTCCATTTAATGATACTCCCGGAAAAGAGGCACTACAGTCGAAAACAACCCTGATCTTTTTCTTTTTTGAATGGTAGGCCCCGTGATGAGGTATATACCACACACGGCCATCAGACCTCTCAAGTTCCTCCACAGGTACCTTTTCCGCATATCCTTTGAAAATCACATCTTCCATAAAGGCAGTATAATCTGCTTGAAATGCTGAATCTTTCCTGAATTTCCTTTGCAGGTTCACAGCCCGCTGTTCTGCAACTATTCTGTTATTTGGAAGGACCATATCCTTATTCTTGAGCGGCAAACCAATGCAGTAATGACCATATATCAGTTTTATAGACAGACACAAGATCCATAAACTGATTATCTTCTTTAGACATCCCTACCATTTCATCCAAGGCATTTTCAGGGAAATCAGTCTTAAACTGTTGTTTCCAAAGCTCATCCAATTTTGAGACAGAGATCCTGTTTACAGTCATGTGAGGTTTGTCATTATAGAAAGGTCCATTCTTTTCCATTCCTTTAAGCGGTCCATTCACTGTCCATCCAAGTATGGTTCATACCGCATAGGGTCCATTCCTTTGGCTGCGAACAACCTGCCATGGCTCCAGTGCCTCTGGTACATTTGCTCCAATCAGGAGTTCAACTCCTGCTTCATTGAAGGCAAGTGTATGTGATTTAAATAAGGCCATCGAACAAGATCACTCTGCATGGAATATCAGAATTGGATACTGGCATACTTTTCTGGGTATATACTTCAGGAAGTGAACAATAATGTGTCTGGTCCAATTCAGCAACTTCTAGATCCTTGAGAACACAACTGGAAACCAATTTGTCTTGATTCATGGTTTTAAGCAGAATATTCAGTTTTTTGCCGGAAAGATTAAGCTTATTCATGAGACCTTCCATACAGAAGGTCACTGAACTGCCTGGGTCTAAAAAGGCATAAGTTTCCACAATCTTGTTTCCATTCTTAGATTTAACACATACTGGAAGAATGGACAAGGCACAAGCATCTTTACCGGCCCCAGTAAGACTACTAGACTGAACAGAGATCAGAGCACTACCTCCCGCTTGCTTTGGTTCCTCTGATTTATCTCGCTGGAAGACATGAAGGTTGCTGGGATATTTAGAGCCACACACTTTACATGTAATCTGCTTCTTACAATCTCTACTAATATGGCCTACACATAGACATAGATGATCTCATCCATAAAATGCTCACAAGTCAATGCATTACAATCCTCACATTGATTCAGAGTTTTTGAATTTGTATTTGCATCAGAGGTTGCAGCAACAAACAATTGATCATTTAAAGGAGCTTCCCCTTGAACAGCCATAGTCATGGACTGTATTCCATCTATTGCAGAATGAGATGACAGAGGACATTCAATACTCTGTTCAGACACTGCTGCTGTAGTTTGAGTCAGTGAAGTTTTCATAAATCTAAGATCACACAGCCATTGATCCACATCTTCTATAAACCCTTTGTTAAACCGTGAAACTGAGCTATACCATTCAGTTTGCTTTGTTTGTTCCTCAGCGCGAAGTAAAGGAATCACACTCTCATGCAACAAAGTGACATCATCTCTCAAATGCTTCAACGTTTCCAGTAAAGAATAAACCTTTGATGAATTTTCATCATTTTGCATAAGCTCTTTCATTGAAGCAATCACATTTTTTATTTTATTCACTTTGGATTTACGGTCCCTTTGTAGTGATTCAATCTTTAACTCCCAAGCCTTTACTGTGAGCTTACGCTCCTTTTTGCTCTCCATAACCGCATCAGCCTCATCTTCATCCATTTTCTTTCATCAAACAAACTCAGCGGCACATACAACTTTCAAAGCAATACATTTAATCACACAAAAAATTGTGCAAATCCCAGCGCTGCATGTAACACACATGACAAACTACGCACTTCCAGTCCGCCGTAGTTTATCCAAACAAACGGATCCACGCTCCACATCAAGCACAACCAACTATAGTGTATCCAATCGACCAGCAGCAAGCAGTAAGCAGAATAATAATAAACTGATTCACATACCGGTCCAAATTCTGTGCATCTCGTGTCCATTTCCACTGGCAATCCACAACTGCGTTCCAATGCAGCGCATGAATGGAATATCTTTCAAACAAAGAGTTTGAAAGATTCTCTGTTGACTAATATTAGCGGCTAGGTAGTGGGCTCGTGACTCGTTCGCACTCGGTCATTGTCTCATCAAAGAAAGACTGGTGATCTTAACTAGCTTTTAACTAGTTCTTAAATAACTTTTATTAAAGCATATGAAAACATGATTAGACCAATGCAATACGGTCAACAGAAAGTTGGCTCCCGTTCCTTGCCTCTTCCAACCTGACAAACAATCCGACAAAGGAAATAATAAAGAAAACGGAAGTGATCACCTGTGCCCATGTGATCGTGAATAACCAATAAGGAATAATAAAGAATTAATGCTCTTACAAGGTGAGCTACCAAGCAAGTTTACTATGTCAGAAAAGTTGTACATATGGAGCTAGTAATGTGATGCCAACCTCAAAATGCATTAGTTTACAAATCAAGTGTTTTGAGGTCACAGCATAGTATTGTGCAACAAATTGTATGTATGGAGAACTTTTTGGAGTTTTACAACAAACAAAAAATAAATAAAATAAGTAAAAGGCACATTTTTCTCAGTTGGTTTTTGTTTATTAGTTGGTTTTCTCACAAGAGAAAGACTGTAAATGTGCATTAAAATGTGTATATGTGCTAAAAGTAACTTGTGTCGATGTTCAATGTTTAGAAGCAATGTTCCCTCTAAACACACTTCTTCCGCCGCGGCCGCGCAGAAGAAATAATGTGCCGCGCACACAAAAATGAATTGGGAAAGACATTTGATTGAATTCTAGTAAAAGAGAACGAAATGCAATGCTCGGGCAAACCGCTATAGAGTTAATATCGCTATAAAGTTAGAGCCGGTGAACGCGGTTTACAGGTTTCATAGAGCGCCAAATTCGCTTACATGCTTCAGTTCGTTTTGATATATTATATTATATTATATTATATTATATTATATTATATTATATTATATTATGTTAGGCCCATATAAATCTAATAATAATTGACCTTATTTTTTACCTTATACTCATCTGTATTTATTTGATAAAAATACAGAAAAAAATATTAGAATCATATTAGAATGATTTCTGAAGGATCATGTGATACTGAAGACTAGAATAATGATTCTAAAAATTCAGCTTTGCTTCAAAGGAATAAATTAGATTTTAAAGTATATTAAAATATAAAACTTTTGTTTTAAATTCCAATAATATTTCAAATAGATACAGCCTTGATGAGCATAAACTTTTTTATCCCTTTACTGATCCCAAACGTTTGCACAGCAGTGTATTATACTGTAAAAAAAAAAAAAAAAAGTTTCCTTGGGTAACCTAAAATGTACATCATTTAGTTACAGCAAGGGTCAAATCAAATATAAATAGCACGTTAAAGTTAAAAGTTACACACTTTTTTTGTGTGTGTGCTGTACAGGGTATAAATAATGTTTTTGCTCAGGTAGCCAAAATGTCGCCCAATAGAGAAAAGTTTTGCTTAGCAAGAAAATAAATTAGAGGGAACATTGTTTAGAAGTGCACATATATTGTAAAGAATATAGATGTATAGCATATAGATGAAACCGTCATGGACCAAAAGCAGCAAAACCTAAATTTTGATTTCATACTGTCTTTTAACAGTTTATAAATAACATTTGAATTTACACTATATAACACCAATAACAAAAAAATACAATACAAAAACAAATTAGAAATGAAGAGACAACTTTTAGAGTGGTAATTTTGTTGGTGAGTCAAGTCTAAATTAGACCTACAGTACTAATTGACTATATCTGACTAAATCTGTCTGACACTGAATATCAACAAAAATACATCTTAATGTGCTAGGGCAGTCTGTTCTGATAAACCACACATTGGTTTTAGGAATGGTAGGTTCTAGATAAGAGGGGTGAGAATAACTGATGTGGACACAAATCTCAGAATAGCACCATGAGAAGAGGCAGAAGTCCAAAGAGCCTGCACAACTGGTCCTAATCTGTTCTGTCCTAAAATTTCATCAACCTGTTTGAAAGGAGACATTGTCATAGTTACTGCATTCTGACTTTTTTTTTTTTTTTTTTTTTTTTTAACCTGTGATGACTATGCTCCTGTTATGTTGTCCCTAATGATTAATCCATGGCAAACATTTTCAAATAACCTAGAGGGGTTTGAAAATATGCAAGTTTATTTGCTGCTCATTTTGTGTACATCTGTTTAACAAAATGGTTTCTTAAATGCTGCCATCTGATGACAACCAATTTGAATCATTTTGATGGAGTAGAACAGGAATGGACTGTACCACATCATCAGATTCTAATCTTATTGACTGCTGAAGCAGACAGTTTGTAATCATATGTGATCTATCCACAAAACATGAATCATCAAATGCCACTTTCATATTTGGATTTTTTGAACATTCAGACACTAAAATTTGCTCTTATAGAACTTGTTTATATGTTAATGTTCCATCTATCTGTAATTTTGACCATCACTTATTTGCCACATAATTTTAATTTAAATGACCTAGGTTTAAATCTTACTTGGGTGACCACCTGTTTTTAAGTTAAACTTAAATAAATCTAGATAAGGGTGCTCTGCATACAATATACTGCATTCCCATACAATACAATTCCCTCTCTTCATCTATCAAATATCTCTAACCACACAATTGCAAAAATGACTAAATCCTGGGTGACCTTAAAATGTGTTATGCATAAATGTTTTAAAAACTCAGCAAAAAAAATAAAATAAAAAATAAAAAATAAAATATATACACACTGTATAACGTGCACTGTCAATAGGTAGAGTCAATATGTCAATAGGTGTCATCAACATACAGTCTACATGAGCGTCGTACACAAGTTGATTAGATCCATGTTGCAGTGTGATATACAATGATCTTATAGGATTGCTAAAATCGTGCAGTGTGTAGAAAGCTTAACAAGTACCCTCACAGCCTCGCAACCTGACCAGCACCCCACGCAAGCCGTATATTCCTTCATACCACATGGGAACCGAAAATACAGTGCTTACAATGGGAATAGGTTGCTTCAGCTAGACTTCTGATCTTTTCTGTTCTTCCTTAAAAAAACTGAAAAAAAAAAAAAAAAAAAAAACCACAGACCAGAGCACTGGGTAAGCACTCTTGGGGGAAAAGACGGGGGAAAAACACTACAAAGACCACATCCTGCACAAAGTTGCACAAAGGGATGTCTATATGTAAAGAATACATCACATGGAATTACCCTCTGGGAAGTACCACATGTAAAAATTAGTCCCTGCGGTAGGTCCTATCTGAAATGGAACTACTGCAATGCAGTGACTGGCAGCAGACACGGAGATCTGCCTAGGGGAAGACACAGGTTTACCATTAGGGAAACCATATCATGGACAATATATCATATGGAATTACCATCATGTAATCGCTACATATGGATCCCCTTAGGCCAGTAAAAGGGCATTTTTCATGATTACTGGGCCTGGCATTGAATTCGTTTTCGAATTCAGTATTCGTCAGTCCGGGGGAACTCACATAAATGAAAATTGCATGTTACCACCTCAGGGAGGGGAAAGGTGATTTGTGCAAACAGATCATCCGACCAGTTGCACACAGATTACCTGCTTGTGCCTGACAACACATGGAATGAAATTGTCTCAACCTGGAGATTGTAAAACCTTGTGAGGTGTCAGATAGCTCGCCACTATGGAGATGTCTATTGGAGAGATGTCAGTGGGTAAAGCCCAGTAGGATTAAACATTTACTGTGGCGTGTGCTGGGACTCCAAAATGGCATGGCACATTCACTGTGCATGATATATCAAGGCAATAGCATCCACAATCCACTGGACCAACCTCTATTTGAAGACAGCCTTCTCCTTCTGCTGTCCCCCAAAACATACAAAGAGCTGATCTTTAAAACAAAGTCTCTAAAACTCGTGTGGTCCAAGTAAATAAGGAAAGCATGTACTGGACATAGCAATGATATTGCTGGCTCTGCTGTGTCTTGAGACAGCGCCTGCAAATTCATCACTTTGTCCCTAAAATGGGTAGTGGAAGCATTGGGCACATAGCCTGACTGGGGTCTTATGATTACATGATAGTATGCCAGACCAAACTCAAGGCACGTTTCGCTGACAGAGACTTTACTTCAAATCATAGGCCTGGCTCATAGAAGGGGATCTAGCCTGAGGGTTCATCTTAGTGCCAAAATTTCACCTGTCCCTGAGAAAGAATGGGCTTCCTCAGGGGGACTCGCCAGGGAGGGGCTCTTGGAAGGAGCATGGGCTCAGAGAACCATGTCCGGGTGGGTCAATACAGTGCAACCAACAGGACCTTGAACAACGTCTGTGCAAGTAGGCTCATTGCCCGAAACCTTTGCACAGGCCCTCAGAGAGGGGGACCGACACAAACACCCCTCTCCCCGGACCATGATTTGCACCGAGTGGGGGCCTGAGTCAGTATGCTGGTAATGGGGCCTAGTAATCATAGCACCGCCCCAGTCCAAAGGCTGAACCTACAAAGGCAGACTGGTGTGATAGCCACACAATGCATGCTGCAGCACCTTGCCCATCTCTGGACTCACAAGGCAACAGGGACAGCCTGAAGGGGAGGACCTTGTACTGGTATGCCTAACCCAAAATGTGCTTCTTGAACGGGAGCCTGTGCAGGGCCCTATTCATATCCCGCAGGTCTATGATTGGTTGTAACCCACCACCTTTCTTTGGTATGATGAAATAAGGGCTGCAAAACCCCTTTTTCATTTCATCTGGAGAGGCAGTCTCTATTGCTTCCTTCACCAATAGGACCACAATTTCCGCATGCAGGACAAGGGCATATTTACCTGTCACAGAGGTAAAAGGATGCCACTGAACCTGGGCAGATGCCTGGCAAATTGAATCACATAGACAAGTCTGATTTTCCTGATGAGACAGCGTGACGGATTGGGAAGCGCTAGCCATACATACATACGTAAAATATATATATATATATATATATATATATATATATACAGTGGCGTGAAAAAGTTTTTAAAATTAAAAATCCTTCCTGTTTTTTAAATTTTTTGCATATTTGTCACACTTGAATGATTCAGATCATCAAACAAATTGTAATATTACACAAAGATAACCCGAGTAAATACAAAATGCAGTTTCGAAATAATGATTTAATTTATTAAGGGAAAAAAAGCTGTCCAAACCTGCTTGGCACTACATGAAAAAAGTAATTGCACCCTAAATCTAATAACTGGTTGTGCCACCTTTTGCAGCAATAACTGCAATCAAGACCCAGACCATCACACTTCCACCACGTTTGACTGTTGGTTTGATGCTCTTTTTATGAAATGCTGTGTTGGTTTTATGCCAGATGTAACGGGACACACACCTTCCAAAAAGTTCAACTTTTGTCGCATCAGTCCACAGAATATTTGCCCAAAAGTCTTGGGGATAATCAAGATATTTTTTGGCAAATGTGAGACGAGCCTTTGTGTTCTTTTTGGTCAGCAGTGGCTTTTGCCTTGGAACTCTCCCATGGATGCCATTTTGCCCAGTCTCTTTCTTATTGTTGAATCATGAACACTGACCTTAATTGAGGCAAGTGAGGCCTGCAGTTCTTTAGATGTTGTTCTGGGTTCTTTTATGACCTCCTGGATGAGTCGTCATTGCGCTCTTGGAGTAATTTTGGTAGGCTGGCCACTCCTGGGAAGGTTCACCACTGTTCCAAGTTTTCTCCATTTGTGGATAATGGCTCTGACCATGGTTCACTGGAGTCCCAAACCCTTAGGCCCTGTTTACACTAGTGCGTTTTCGTTTTAAAATGGCGTTTTAAAATGAAAACGATCAACGTTTACACTGGCGTTTCCGCTGCGTTTCAGAAACGATCTCCGTTTACACTACACAACCGAAAACGCATGTCACATGACCATTTATGCAGGTACAACCATAGATATGTATAGGTAGACTCCCTATTATTTAGATCGCGGACGCGTCTGCGTGCTTGGAGCGGTTGAATGGCGAATCTACCCATGCGTATCTATGGGTACAATAACGAGCATGCTGTCATTGTTTACACGGTCGTCAAGGATACGCAGAGCGAATGTGGGCAGCCACGCCATCATTTTCAAAAGTCTCCGTTTTGGTCCGTTTACACTGAAACGCAACCCCGGAGTTTTCAAACTAAAACGGGGTCTGCAGCGTTTTCAAAAGTCTCCGTTTTCAACTTTGAAAACGCCGGAGTAGTGTAAACGATAGGCGTATCCGTAGCAAAAGTTATGCGTTTTAAAACGAAAACGCACTAGTGTAAACGGGGCCTTAGAAATGGCTTTATAACCCTTTCCAGACTGATACATGTTAACTATTTTGTTTCTCATCTGTTCTTGAGTTTCTTTAGATAACGGCATGATGTGTTGCTCTTTAAGCATGCTTCACTTTGTCAGACAGGTTCTATTTAAGTGATTTCTTGATTCAACAGGTCTGGCAGTAATCAGGCCTGAGTGTGTCTAGTGAAATTTAACTCATCTTTCTAAAATAATGTGGTTAATCACAGTTCTTTCATGATTTAACAGGAGGGGGCAATTCATTTTTCACGTAGGGCCAGGTAGGTTTGGACAGTTTTAAATGAAATCATCGTTTAAAAACTGCATTTTGTTTTTATTTGCATTATCTTTCTGTAATATTAACATTTGTTTGATGATCTGAATATATTAAGTGTGACAAATATAGAAATGTAAAAAAAACAGGAAGGGGCAAAAACCTTTTCACGGCACTGTATGTATATATCAGTGGCATGCCGTGGTGTTTTAAAATGAGGAGGCAGTTTATATATATATATATATATATATGTGTGTGTGTGTGTGTGTGTGTGTCCCTGTTACACTTAATGTTGTCACATTTTCCTGGGTAAATAAATATTACATAAAAAAGAGAACAAGTATAATCATATTTTGTATTTTATTAATATTACTTTTTTTTTTTAATTTAATCATTTTAATACTAATTATACATTTCATAGTGTTTTTTATGCATTTTTATATTTATTCCAAAATAATAACTAAAGGCAGTAACAATTTGAACAATATTCTGGAAACAATAAGGTTTCATTAGTTAACTACTTTAGTTAACATGAACTAAGAATAAACAATAGCCTACTTACAGCATTTATTAATAGTTTATCTAGTTTATTAATAGCATCTTAGTTAATATGAATTTCAACATTTACTAATGCATTATTAAAATCAAAAGTTGTGTTTGTTAACTAGTTTATGCATTGTGAACTAACATGAACTAACAATGAACTGTATTTGTATTAACTAATGTATACAAAGATTAATAGGCTAAATACTGTAATAAATGTTCATTGTTTGTTCATGTTATATTAAATCACACCTTATTGTAAAATGTTACCAATATATATATATTTTTTTATTTGTGAACTGATGTTCAGCTGTTCTTTTTAATAGTCAACTTATTTTCGGGTCATCATCGTCATAAAAGCAATGTAAACACTGCCACAGACACGAAGATATATCTTTCATTTCATCACACTGAATGCTCACTCAAAACTGACGCAGTCATCACGTTTTCAGACCATTTCAAGTTTTATTTTGATGTGACACAAAGCAGTGATATCTAAGCAGGAGAGTTGTTTACTTACTTTATAATTAGTCAATAACGCCATCATTTCCTTCATTCATGCCGAGAGCTCTCACGAAAACAAGAGGCGGGATTTATCGCAAGAACCAATCACATTCAATCATAACTGATCATATCCAATTATAGCGTGATGGAGGCATTGCCTCCTCTCACGTGACTTTCCCCCATTCATTTCAATGAGCCTCCAGAAAAGTCACCGCACGCTTTAGGGTCTCTGCTTTAAGTCTATGGACCAAAGGGAGGCAAGCCTCCGCTGTAACTTTACCTGCGGGTGTCGCTGTTTGACAGCGTTACTTTATAAAAAATGAGTGACTTTTATACTTTTAATGCCATATTTAGTAATATTTGCGATTTATGTAATATCGATTATTTTCTCATCCAATTTTTTTGAGAAGACACTGCCTCCCTTGCCTCCTCGGAGGAAACGCCCCTGGTATATATATATATATATATATATATATAAATATAATTACTTAGTAACTAGTTACACCCAACACTGATTAAGGCTGAGTGATAAACGATATATGAAGATCACTTTAAAAATTGATGTGGATAATGATGATAAGTTCTGGATATTTTCATTCAATATTAATCGAACAGCCGACCACACAGCAGAAATAAAGGTGATAGCAGCCAGTCAATGCATGTCACTAATACGTCTGCATGTTTTTCATGTCTCTGTGTAAATGAATGGCTTGGTTCCGTCTATTACACAAAAACTCAAACAAACTTTATACGCTCACAGAGTTTCAGCAACTGTCTCAATATAGGAGGACATGAACACATGAACTTCATCTTCCAAAAAACTGCCTTCAAATACAGTCCACACTAAAACTGAAAGATCTTCATGACAAACCATCAAAATAGTTTGGTTTAAAAGTTTTTTTTAACTTGAAGTTATGACAAAAATATATCACTATTAAAATGTAATTCTCAAATTAATAATAATAATATTATAATATTTTAAGGAATATCATACAGCCAAGTTTTATTAAATTTTACAGTTCTGTTGTGCAGCATCTCATTTAACAAAGATAAAAATGTTGTAAATTAATTGTTTTAATTTTATTACATTTTAAAAGATTGATTCAATTGCTTATCAGTTAATTTCATTAGACACTATTCTTATGATAAATTTGTATTGAATCACAAAACAGAATTCATAAAAAAAAAATTAAAAAGAAAACAGAATATTTGGGAAAAAAAATCAAATGGATTTCATGAATTAAATTAAAAGGTAGCTTACTCTGTGGAGTTTAATTGTGATCAAAGCTTTATTTATATTAAAGCTGTATTTACATGCATTATTTACATTCTGGTCATTTACATGTAGATCTATCACATTTTCTTCCCCATTAATGGTAAATGAATATTGTGATAAATATCAGTATCATATGATAGGAAAAGTAGCCTATTCCTATTCATTTTTCTGAAACATTTTCCAGGATTGATTGTTGAATATATAAAAAAATAAAATTTTAGCATTTATTAAGCCAAGATATCGATAGTTCATTATTCTTTGACATATTATGATGTTTGAAAGTAAAGTGCAAAAGATGCCACATATGTTTAATCTAATTTTATACCAAGTAAGTAACCCTCTAGACTATTTTATCCCTTCAGGGATAAAATTACAAAAAGGTTGGAGACCCCCTGCTCTAGGCAATAGGTTCTTCCACAGGAGACAGCACAAACTGTAAAAGGAAATACATACGGTTTACACATTTAACCACTCTCTTTATAGGTCGTGAGCTTGTTGGCTTGTTAGAACAGAAACAGGTGACTCATAAAAAGAGTGCTGGTAGCAGAGAAGTGCTGCGAACATGTTTAAGTTAATCTCACTCAACTCATCTTCCACTGAAGAATAATTTGCAATTAAAATTAAATAAATTAAAATAACAATGCCCTTACATTATTAGAGCAGTAATTTATTATCAGAGGGAAATAGTTTTCTCTATAACAATAAGGCAAAAATGTCTACTTTTCCTTGGAAGAAATGTTCAATACTTGAAAGAGTTAGTTCACCCAAAAATGAAAATTCTATCATTAATTACTCACCCTCATGTCGTTCCAAACCCGTAAGACCTTCGCTCATCTTCGGAACACAAATTAAGATATTTTTAATGAAATCCGAGAGCTCTCAGACCCTCCATAGACAGCAACACAACTAAAATGTTCCCAGGTCCAGAAACGTAGCATGCACATGCTTCTCTTCATGTAAACAACTGGCTGCTGCTTACGTTGAACACGCACATGTGTCAGCACGCGCATGCGTCGTTTACATGAAGAGGAAGCATGCACATGAGTTGAGCATGCAGACGGGATGGGGAGGAGAAGAATTGTTGAATAAAGTTGTTATTTTTGTTTTCTTTGTGCACAAAAAAGTATTTCGCAGATTCTTAAAATTACAGTTGAACCCCTGATGACACATGTACTATTTTACCATTGTCCTTGCTACATTTCTGGACCTGGGAACATTTCAGTTGTGTTGCTGTCTATGGAGGGTCAGAGAGCTCTTGGATTTCATCAAAAATATCTTAATTTGTGTTCCAAAGATGAACAAAGGTCTTACGGGTTTGGACTGACATGAGGGTGAGTAATTAATGACAGAATTTTCATTTTTGGGTGAACTATCCTTTTAAGGAATGTGCTGAAGGATTGTACAGAAACAGACTTTCATAAATAAACCAACCCTGAAGATTGTTCGCTAAGGTAAAAAGTGTGACACCAAGCCCCGGTCTCCCCTATATGCAATTAGTTTGGTACAATGAACTCTGCTTTGCATGCATATTTGGTGCAGTTCCAATCACTCACTGTAGTCGCTGTTCTCATCCTTGATGCCATCGATGGTTCCATCTGGCTGCATCTGCAGGTAAAAACCCTGCTGGCTGAACAGTCGTGTCACAATGCCTTTCAGCTGCGGCTCTGGAAAATAAACACACAGCCCCACCCCAACCCACATTTTTATCAGAATTCACCCCAACAAATTTTTTCAGCATGTGAACAAAAGGTTGTTGAGAAGAAATAAATTATTTTAAATACATTCTTGACTTCTCATCCAGTGATGGCAGTGAATGTACTTGTGAATGGCTGTGTAGATAAAGCTCTGCATATTTGCTCTCTGCGACCTCATTAATCAATTTCACTATGGACACCTGGAGTTTAGAAGACCAGCTGTAGTCATAATAGGTGTTTTCTGATGGAGTGGTGACCTGTACAAGTAGGTACAATAAATGTTTAAAGGCAGGCCTGAGAGGTGAGGAGTGAAGAGGCCACATGGATGACCTGGCATGCAGAAAAGTCCCACACCTTTCAATACCAGAGCTCAGAAGAGTTGTGAATGTCTATGATGGTCATGATCAGCTATTCATCTAGCGCACATCTATCCATTGCAGACCCTATATTTCTGACTGGCTGGAAGGGCCATCAATCACACAAACGAGCCTGTCTACATCCATTAGGAAGAACTTTACTAAATCACATACAGAATCCACACCTCTATAAATAAAAACTGGTGTAGGGGACCCCATAGGAAATGACTCTAACCTGGGGAGAAAGTTTTGGGTTTAATACATGTGTGTGGGTCAGTGTGTGCTGAATCTCTTGAAAACATGTCCAAGTCATACTTCCCCTGAAGCGAAAACAAAAACAAACAAACAATAAATATATAAAGCATAAAAAATGGAGACTGTTGAAGGACTATTAAGATTTTTTTTTTTCACTGTAACATTGTTCATGATGATTACGTTTTTTGTGCATGCGTGTGTGTGTGTGTGTGCGTGTGTGTGTGCGTGTGTGTGTGTGTGTGTGTGGTTTTGGCTGTCATTACAAATTCTTATTCCTAATGAATCTAGAGACTTTTTTTTAATGTAAATCCTTTTTTAATGTAAATCCAAATATTAGATCTCTAATAAAGTTAAAGTTTTTAAAAATATTTTTTTTGTTGTTGTTGTTGTTTTTTTTAGAGTACAACAAATATTAAAGATATACATCATTATAATATAATAATTGATTATAGTAAATTATATAATATGATATAGTAGATTACAGTAACGAGGATGCTTTTTACATTACAAAATAAGAATTTAAAAAAATACATAGTTATTATGAAATTAATGTTACCATGTAAAAAACAAACAAACAAACAAAAATACACTAAAATGGGATTAAATGTCTTTGTGTAAAGTAATATTTCTGCTTTCACTGGATTTTTGGGGTGAAATATGACTCGGACACATTCCTCATATGTTTGTGAGTTTGTGAGATTAATGTACATGCATGTCTCTACTCATATAAGAATGTATGCACTCACATGTGGATTTGAGCATGTGTTCACCTGGATGTATGCATGAGATAATGCATGTCATATTTGCATCAACACTTTGCATAATTTCCACTTGCAAATATAATTCTTTTGAACCATACATGTTCCATATTGCCCCATTTCATGAATAAAAACAGTTACAATCGGATGTGCCGATAAATGATGGCATGATCATGAAATGGTGAATGGTATCCTCAACTAATTAAGTCACCACAACTGACAGAAGAAACATGACACATCAGCAGCACAGAGCATACACGAGCCTCACTGCACGGAAACAGACAGAGAGGACAGAGCACACATAATAATGGGGACAGAAACATAATAAGTAGAGACCAAAAAAGGGGATCAGAGGGCAGTAAAGAAGGTACAAAAGAAAAAAGGTGGAAGAGACAGAGAGGAGAAGACATACTGTACATAAAAATAACACAAAGACAGAGAGATAGAACAATAGTCAGAAGCATACTACAAGGACAAGGCAGACATTGGCGACTGCCGTTAGACAGGAGCTAGTCCCCCATGAGCACGAAATGGAGTGGATAACTGGAAGACACAGCACGAGGATGGAGGCTGAGCTACTGACCTAGCCTGACGCCCTTACGGGACACCTGTGGAGGTTTCGAGGGTGCATCTTACGGGGGAGAAGGAAAAACAACATTTTTACAGACAAATCCTACAGCAACAGCCGTCAAATAACTGATCATATGTTGGGAAGAGGGGATGTTCTTGTTCTACATCATGAGAAGGTGTTTTGAAGGAGGAAGAGAGGACAGCTTTGTATTTTTTTTTTACGTTTCACATGCTTTGTGACATTTTATGTGAGCTGAAAAAGGACAATAGCGTGGTTCATTGGACAGTGAGACCATGTCCTTCAATAAACAAGTATACAATCCCTCCCTATACTGCAGTAAAGCAGTCCCTATTGGAAAATCCAGCTTAAGCTGGTAGCTGTGGTTTCTAGCTGGTCTAAGATGAGTATTAATTGGTGTAAACACCAGCTTGAACAGCTTAAGCTGGTATGACCAGCTGGTCACTTGTTTGTTGCTGGTTCGAGATCGTTTTGTCACATTTCAAAACAGCTTCCAGTTTAAACTGGATCTTCCATTAGGCAAACATGTACCATTAAACATTTCATCTAAGAATGCCCTGGTGCACTGCAGTGCCACTGGATTCTGGCTATTACTAAATTGTATTGTTGTACTATAAACATAAGGTTTTTTTTTTTCTTCTTCTTTTAACGATCACACAGCCTTTGATCAAAATGTCAAAATGTCAGCCACTAAATTCATTGATAACAGTAATAATAACATTAATAAAACATATCAGATATATCAACATAAAACGACAATGCAGTCAGATTGCTAGGATGGCAAATAGGTTGGTGAATAGCAATAGACAGCACGTGAGCTATGAAACAGGTGGGATTTTTGGGGGGAGGCATACATAAATAAATAAATAATATAAAATACAGTGGAGGATATATGTTCCTCCAGCAGAGCTGTAGACTGCAGCAGAGGCTTCGGGTGGGGGCTGATGTCTTAAAAAGCATCCAGCACTGACCTGGTCGCCGGCGAACAGGTCTTTTCTTGCCGCTGCAGAAGCGGACTTTACTGAAGACCCCCAGGAAATGTCGCTCGCAGAGAGAGCGGGGGTCTTTGCTGGGACTGGGGCGGCGTTTGGAGGCAGATACCCGATCGCTGTTGGATTCCCGCGCCTGGCGTTTTTGTCGGATCAGAGAACTGGCGATCGCGGCCATCTCGAGTAGCCTATTCAGTTAAACGAGCTGTTCGACGGTTGCAGCTGTTAACTCAATAACTGGGAATAATAAATAAACAAGACTGGATTGTCTGCGCAAAATTAGCCAGATCTCATTCCAATTCCTTTCGAAAAATCCAGAGGTTCCTGTGAATTAGGACTGAAATCTCATCCCCTTCTCAGATGATCTACCCAGACGGCTGTGAGTTTCACACACGATTACATAAAGCATATTTTCCGTTCTCCGTCTTAGAAGCAAAAAAAGCAATAATAATAACAATTAAATTAAAAAAACAACAATTAAAAAACGTCCTATGTGAACATGGGTAACCTGTCACGCAGGTATTTCAGGCTCCGAAGACAGCAGACGCGTAATTCCTCTTTCAAGCGACTGCTACATGATCCACATGTCTAGTTCACTCCAGATATCTTTGCATGAATCCTCATAATAAATGGAGCCTATGACACAAGAACGCGCGTTCTCAGGCTCTATAGGCGTATATGAGTGGTGCGCACACAACTTCACGGAACATCTGGGCTCTCCAAATTATTTTACAGCTCTTCATAGTTCTTCTATTATAGTTCATTGCATTGCTCTTCACGTCGAAATTTCTTATTTTGTTCAAAACGAGTTGCAATTTAAATGTCAGGTGTCTAGCACAGCGAGAACACTGCGAATCCTGGCGAAGCTGTTTAAGGGAATGTTGTAAAATCGAGACTAGTGCTGTCTCTTTCACACTGACACTGAGCCAGTGAATGGGGTGTGATATCCTCTCTCTCTCTCTCTCTCTCTCTACGCAATCATACGTGATTGAGGTTTGGATGAGGAACTCGCAGGGGTAAACGGGAGCGAGCAAGTGAAGGAGTTAGAAAAAATAGAGAGAGAGAGAGAGAGAGAGAGAGAGAGAGAGGATTGTGATATGGTCATCTCTGGCTCATTATTTATGTGTGAATGTGGCACATAACAGAGAATGATCTCAGTTCAGATTCTGCTTGTTATTGCGTCTCATTGTCATCTATCGGATTAATTTATTATTGTCTGCCCATATGTTTACTACTTTGATTAAAATACACCCTAATGATACAGATCGCCCTCTGTTTGTCACTGTATTGTTCAGTGTATTTAGTGCAAATGTGGCAGCCCATAATATTAAGGTCTGGCTGACACAATCCATTAACCGCCCACTCTGCAATTACTTTTTTATGTCATTTTTACCGATTAACTGTTGCAGAAAACTAATTTCAAAAACTGAAGTTTGTAAGAACTAAATTTCCAAACTGCTATTCCATCTGACGGGACTGTGTGTTTTAACTTATTATTAATAATAATAATAATAATAATAATAATAATAATA